>CAUYRT010038882.1:0-61795 GCA_963574885.1 Lepilemur ruficaudatus
TTGGCCTCCCAGAGTACTAGGATTACAGGTGTGAGCCACCGCGCCCAGCCTGTTAAGGCATGCTCTTTACTAACACCTCTGGGATGAGATACCCTCTGCTTTTTCCAAATCCTCTAGTTGTTCTTTATCATTATTCTGGGGCTCCTGCTCTTTCAAGCTATTACAGTTTGTATTTCTCAGGGTCTATTCTAGGCCTTCTCACGATCTGTTTCTGGGAATGTCATTCGTTTACATGGTTTATTTGCCACCTGATGATGCTGACTCATGAATTCACAACTAAAACTCATAGGATATACTCAGGTCTCAATATCGTATTGTGTGATAGGCCTCTTCTTTTGGCTTTCCCACAAATACCAGGAGATTAACGTGCTAAAACCTAAAATCATCATTTACCACAAAATCATTCCTCACCTGTAATCCATCACCAAAGCCTCCATTCCACTACTTAAAGTCTCAAACCTTCCCAGTTCCTTCTCTCTTCCCTACCCTTCCCCAGTTCAGACCATCATTTTGCATTTTCACTTTTGTAAGAGCCTCTTAATGCAAGTTTTCTCTGCCTTAATCAGATTTCCTTGTTGCAGATGGATGAAACTGGTATTCTCACATGCAAATCTGGTAATGCCACTCTTCTGTTTAAAATATTTCAAGGGCTCCCTGTTTCTTTCAGAACGGAGTACCTGCATGATCTGGTGTTTGCTCACTTTCCAAGCCTCAGCTTTTCATTAACTTAGCTTGCCATCGATAAGTCATTTCAGCTCTCTCAACTGTAGATTTCTCGGATACACTTTTCCCACTGTTTGAATCATTCTGCTCTGTTCCTTCACATCTTTCATCTACCTTAGTTTTAGCCTAAATGTTACTTATCCCAAAGCTTTCTCTGATCCCACTGTTTTTAAATGTTCTTTTTATGAAAACCCAAAACATTCCCTGAACATGGCACTCATCACATTGTAATATCTCCCTAATAGAGTGTCTTATACATAATAACTGTATAATAAATAACATATGGCTGAATTAATTATCAAATGAATAATAAAATTTCAGTTGATCCCTGCAGAATTGATAAACTCCAATACTCCAAGTTAAGAAAGATACTCCAAGTGGAAGGATAGTATATAACAACGCATGGAGTTAGAAAATTTGGGGACATGAATTAGAAGTTGCGGAGAATATATTTTGACAAGAATAGTGAGTAGGTGAAATTGCAGTATGATAATTCTGGAGTAGAGGAAACCAGTCAGAAAGCCAGTATAGTAACACAGGTGAGAAAGGAACAACATTCTTGATGACAGTCTGGACATTACGTGGGACCTTGAGAAATGTAAGGCTATTATGATAGGTAAGGCAAGTCATTCAGACTGATTTTCTGACTATACCAGTGAAAATAAATCAACAGACAAAAGAGCCAGATCATTTTATGTGGTTCTATCCTGGCTGGCAGCTTGACACACTATTAAAGATTGAGAAAAAACAAGCTTCTATTAGTTAGCAAGTATCCAGCAATCATTGGTGCCCTTTTCAATCTGTTGGCAAAAAGCCAACGAAATATTTCTGTTTTCCTAATGTAGGAGTAAGATGTTAGAAATTCAGGGACAGGTAGTCTAGATTATGGGTCAGGTATTTTGAAAGCTGGCCTGTAAAAACTCAGACACAAATAGTTATTTTTGTGTTATTGTAGGTTTCTTCATAGATACAGACATTTTCCTTCTCCAATTATTAAACTAATCTGTGAACATTAAAGTGTCAATTTACATAGTCTGTTTCTATCATTTAAAAACATTCTGAACAAATAGAACCAAATGTATATTTTCTCCAAATCACTGAGAATAAATCCAAAACGTCTTCCTTTGAAGCTGAAGTGTTTTTATTAGAAAAAAGGAAACCATCAAAAGGTAGAAAAGAGAAAAGAATCACCTAAAATTTGTTCTTATAAAGAAAAGTGCCTGGCACACACCAGATGTTTGATGTACCTCTGTTAAAGCAATAGATGATGAATTTCAGGTGTCAGAGAAGGGGTAAGGAAAAGGTTTGGATTTCTTTGTGTTCCTGACATCATACTGTCCACAGGGAAGCTGTGCACCAAAATCGCTTATTATCACACCCTCCCTCCTAAATCTCATCCCATACAAAAAGGCAAAGCTCACTTCCATGGAAGAATGAAGAAGGCACAGGTGACCGACCCATCATGATTCTCAGACAAGCTTTCCTTACATTTAAGCCTCTTGAGCAGTACTTTTCAAAGGGAAGGTTGCACCCAATGGAGTCAGTCATTACCCTATTTTATACAAAAATGAAATAGAATAGTATGGAAATTGCAAGCCTGGATCACATATTGTAAGGCAAAATATCACTCCATAAATTTTTGTTTCTGTCATGTGTGTCTGTATCTGTGTGTGTGTGTCTATGTTTGTGTATGTTTTTACTGGGTCACACTGCAAAATGCAATGTCAAATACATTTCTTTTAGACGTTCTTGGTCAAAAACATTTAAAAGATCCTTCCCTTCCCTAGCCAGCTCCCTGTTCGGCTCCACATCCAGCAGAGTGTGTCGCTGCCAAAAATTTCCACCTCGGCGGAAATGTTCCTGTCTGGTGTCTCCTTCCTTTAGCACTAGAGCTGAACATTGGCTCACTTTATAGCTTGTCTGTCTGTGTTAATGAACTAACAGAAGCAAGTATTCTTTCTATCTGCCTCTCCTGTATCCTAATCCCGCAATTTTCAGTCACTAAAGCCTTCCAGTGAAAAATGTACACAAAGAGCATTCCTTGGTCTCAATGTCCAATGTAAAATTGCGTTGGAGACTGGTTGTTAAAGAGTTTAACTATTGAAAACATTTTGAACTCAAATAGACTCTCACACTATGTTTCTATTTACTGTCTGTCCATCCTCACCATTGCTTCCCTCCTTCATGCCTTGGCCAGCTTTTAGTAGCCCTTGTCATTCGGTTTCCAAAGAGAACTTGGCTTTGAAGGTTGTATTGGTGCCCGAGCTTTCAAGGTCCCACAGGAGGGAAATATACAAATTACTAATGGGAAACAGGTTTAAATGCTTAAGAATGGGATGTTATGGTAGATATTGCTTTACCAGTGGCACAATGTCACAGGGTCCCAGATCTCTTGATGTTGGAGGATACAGCAAGCTTTATAATTAATAAAGAAGTTCGGTCATTGATTTTTGGTACTGCAGCTCTGAGCTGAGTGGCCAGCTTGTGTTTTTGTTTCGCTGAGTTTGCCCTATAGGAGGGAAATTTTGATTGACCATTTTGGTTGTTCTGTGGAGCGTGGCAGTGAGTGACTTGGAAGTGGCCACCTCAGAGCTGCCTTCTGCGAAGCCCTTTACATGGCTAAAGTCCACCTTTGTGAAGTGGTTTCGAGCCTGTCTGCTGTGGTAAGCATCTACCCACCTGGGTATTTCCCTCTTGCTCAGGTGCTCTGCAGAGGGGTTAGCCACCAAAGCAGAAGGAAGCCATTTGGTTTGCCAGACAATGGAAGGCACTAAGGAGCTTTCAACCCCTCCTTCAGTCCATCCAGATCAAAAGCTCAATTTTCCAATGGTAGTAAGCACTGCAAACCGTGCACCTAGTAAAAGCAAGAGATACAGGAGCTGGAATGATCATAGGGCATGCAAGGTGACCTACCCAACTCCCAGGAAATGTCTGCAGCAGTTCTTGAACCTGGGTCTAAAATCCACAGCAACAGCACTTTTCTCTCTGTGCATTCTAATAATAACACAGCCAAATCACGCTTTATAGTTCTCAGTTTGCAAACAATGCTCACATACGTTATTTAATTCACCCTTTCAACAACACTGTGGTGTAATTTTGGGACTTTCTTATTCAGGTTTTACAAAAAAAGAGAACTGACAATCCAAGAGATTAAACTACCTACACCAGTGTCGCAAAGTCCCTTCACTTCATAGCTGAAACTCAAGTGAGAAGCTACACAAAGTGCAGCACCTTGCAGAACACCAAGGGGACAAGGATGCCAACATGTTCATTGGGGATGCATTTAAATAGATGACAGGTTGATTAAAAAAGCAAGAGTAGCAGAAATGGGCGAGGGAAAAATGGGACCTAAGTTGTCAGTGACCTAGGGGTGGCGTGAGCAGGTTGAAGAGCAAGCTCAGAATGTTCAAGGGAAGAAAGAAAATGATAAATGAGCCACATGCCAGAGAGGAGGAATGGCAGGTTAGCATCACTCGCAGGAAATAAAATGCTTCAATTATTCAATGTCAGTTTGGATTTTCCTCTACTTCCCATGGCAGCCTGATAACAGCACCCTTTCACATCAATCCAACTCTCCTGAAGAACTGTCACCGTCTCATTATGGGTGGTTGCCACCACGATTCCAGGCCTTCTGGGAACTCAATGCTAGTGAGCTAAAGCTTCAGCCCTCTCCTGGGTTCAGTGCCATGCAGTTCTGAGCTGTCATACTGAAAGGATCTCAGGATCCCAAAGCAAGGAAGCTGCCCACTGGCAGATCTGGAACAACGTCAAGTCATCCCCCTTCCCTGTTCACCATTTAAGAGGAGGAGTCAAGTCCTCAACTACCATAACAGAGAGTCCCCAAAAGTGTCAAGAAATAATAGCAGAAGTACATTATTTCTAAATATACTGGAAGCAAAGCAAAGCTGCTTCTGGGAGTGGGTGGTATGAAAGGAACAGGGAGGGGCTGGTCATGTATGTGTGTGTGTGTGGGTATGCAGTGTGCATGCGTGTGTGCATGACGTTAGTCTTTTTAAACATTTTTAGTTCTGCATATGCATTACTTCGAGAAAAATGTAAAATTTACTTTGGAAAATAAAACTAAAAGAAGAGTAGAGGGCAAATGAGAAGCAAGTTTAGTGAAATAATTGCACAGAGCAGGGCTAGAAATCAAGGTCACCCCAGCCTAAGTGAGAGTCTCTGCGGCTGTCTGCAGGACTGTGGATTGAAGGAGAAGGGAATTGGAAACACAGGACTTCATTTTCTGTGTGTGGGCAGTGCCCAGGGCAAGGGTAATCTATTAGGGGGAAGGAAACCTGCATTTTGATTCCCTGTTTACTCAGTCACTTATTTATCCACTAGTTTCCTCCTTTCGCCAATAATTAGGGAATGCCCACTACGTGCAGGCACATCTGTATGGGACGCAAGAGCAGCGGAGTCTCAGCTCCTGTGCAGCTGACATTCTAGTGGGAGAGAGATAGTTAATAAACACGTGAATATACAGACAATATGCCATGAGACGGTGGCGAGCACTGTGAAAAAATAAGGCAGGGTGAGGGGATGATGAGCCTAGTCTGGAGAAGATCTCTCTAATTTGGTCAGGGTGGTGTGGGAGGCGGAAATTTGTGATGGCCCTGAGATTTGGTCCCCATGATGTACATATGCTGTGCAGTACCCGCCCTGAGTGCTGTGGGGTTGTAAGTGTGATGGGATTTCATTTCCGAGGTTATGCTACATTGCATGGCAAAATGGATATTGCAGATGTAATTAAGATCACTAATCAATGGGCTTTCAGCAAATCAAGAGGGAGATTTTCCTGGGTGGATCTGGCTTGATTTGGTGAGCTTTTTAAAAGAGAGATTGGAAACAGTAGAGACACTGTCTTCTGCTGGCTTAGAAGAAAGCACACAGCCGTGTTGTGGTGCTGTGAACCATCCACGGAGGCCAAATAGCCAGGGCCTGAGAGTGGCCTCTGCTGTTGACAGTAACTCTCTTTCACAGCCAGTAAAAAAATGGGGGCCTGGGTCCTACACCTACTAGAAACTGAATTCTCTCAACTCCCAGAATGATCTGGGGTGAGGACACCAAGCTCCAGGTGAAATTGAAGTCAGCCAATGTGGTCAGACTGATGTCAGCACTGTGAGACCCTGGGCAGAGAATTTGGTGATGCGTGCCTGGATTTTGGACCTGCAGGAACTCTGAGATTCTAAATGGGCTGTTTTAAGCCACTAAGTTTGTGACAACTTGTTATGATGCAACAGAAAACTAGTAGGGCATTACATCAGCAATAACTGATTTTGCTTTCCCAAAAGGCAAGCCACTGACCCAAACAAGTTGTTAACCCTCCTCACTGAATCCTGCCCTGTCCAAGCTTCCAGAATTTTGCTTTCAAGGGAAGAGGCAGAGACGTGAGAACAATGGGAGGCTCACGTGGGATTTTCTTTCTATTATGGCACTGGAGAATCCAGGCAGCCAGGATGATGGTTCCTCACTGGCGCATCCCTCCCCCCTTGCTAAGCAAGCCCTGGCTCCCGGCTTCTTGGCCACCAGATTGGTTGTCAACAACACCTGGAGCACAACAATGCCACATAGACACCAACTCCTGACTCGAAAAAGGTTGAGTTTTCTCAAAGCTCCTTAGTGTAATGATGTTTTATGGCCCATTACGGCAGCCCATTACACCCATACGACGGGAGGACAGCAGAAAATGAATATTTTATTGGCTCTCATACAGTGGGTATGGCCTGAAGTAAAAATAAATGTTCTATGATATTCATCTTCATAAAATGCATTCTCCCTAACGATAAAGGGATCTAGCAATCCATCTTTGTACACGTCTCCCTGCAGTAACCATAGCAAGTGAGCGTGGTCACCTTCTCAGATGATCCATTTGTGCGGAAAAGTTATGCCCAGACAGAAGCAATTTCCTCTTACAGAAAGGAAAATTATAAACACACTCGTTGGGGATCTACTTCATTTCTATATTGCTGTTAGATTTTTTTCCAAGTCAGATGAGGACTGAATTTTTTTAATGGGATGATCTAGGATTTTCTGCGCAATAAGAACTTCCAGAGCATGGATACCTCAGAAACATACATAAAATTATCAGTTAAACATCCCAAACGTTAAAAAATCATTTTAATGCAAATGAGCTGTGGAAAGGGTGCCAAGGAGATTGTGAGGTGCCACCGACTATCTGGCAATAGCTATGAGAAGATTATTAAGGAAGGTGAAAAACAAAGAAGCAACAGAGTCAAGTCAAGATGAGAAAAAAACATCCAAAAAGATGCATTCATGCTGCAGGATGGCTTCAAGGTTCAATTGGGGCAGATTTTGATTGTTATATTTAATCAACTTATAGACCTCTTCTATACCTTTTATTAGTTTTTGCTTATTTACCTTGAATTTTCTAGATGGAAAGTTAATTATTTTTATTAATTTCTTAAATTACCACTACCATTAAGAATGTAGTTTCCATAGAGCTGCTGTGTCTTCAGATATATCGTGGTTCTCAGGTGTCTTAGTTCCAGATCCTGTAACAAATCACTACAGACTGTGGAGTTTAAACAATACAAACTTCTTCTCATGGTTCTAGAGGCTGGAAGTTCAAGATCAGGGTGCCACTGTGATCGGCTTCTGGTGAGGCCTCCCTTTTAAGTCACATATTGCCAATTTCCTGTATCCTCACATGGTGGGAAGGAGGTGAGAGAGCTGTCTGGAGTGCCTTTTATAAGGCACTAAATGTAAATGTAAATGTAAATGTTGCTATTGACAACTTAGTTATGACATTGACTGTAACGCATTTGTGATTTACCTTTCACGGACAGTCTGTAATTCCGCATTGCACTCAAAATAAAAGTTTCAGTCCTTATCATGATCCGATTGACTGCTACTGCTGGGCTCTGTCTCTGTCACTAGCCCACATTTCAGAGACTCAGGGACTCTGGGTGCCTGTGTTCCTTTAGGTTCTCCGGGAAGCACCAAAATGGCATGAGAGGGGCCAGAGATTGACTGGTTAAAATTGTCAAAGATCAGCACAGCCAGGTATTAGTTGAGCTTGTGACAACAGATGTTATTCAGTAAATGCAACAGTAGGGAAAGAGCTAAGCTCCATTCTGATTTGTACAGACATGATTAGCACGTTTTAAAGGGAGAATGAGGGAGAAGGAAGAGCAGGGGCTCAGTGGAGCCAGAGAAGGGAAAAATTACACAGGGTTGGTGAGTGTAAACACAATGAGGGCAGCCGTGCCTGCGAGCTGGCAGTGACTGAAGTTAGAATTCTCTCCTCCCACAGAGACTGGAAGACAGAGGCCCTGTCCTTCCTGGTGATTGCATTTCGAAGGAATGACTTTCAGGTCCTTGGGAGAGGTGATTCTGAGTTGTAAGAGATACATATTCACAGTCCCATGCCCTTTCTACTAAATTCTTTCAGAATGGGATGTCAGGGGCCTGCCATCAGGTATTAGCTAAAATAAACAAAATATTTTCTGAGCAGGCAGCGTTGAGCTTTCTCAGGCATTTTAATGGGGGGTCTGGGGTCTTCCTAGGAATGAACATGGCCTTATGCTGCTAGAAGGTCTGCTAGAGTTTGGTCAAGTCTCTTAGTGCAAGTATTTGGACAGAGTTGTTCTAATTCTCAAAATGCGTGTGAACTAAAGAGACAAAATGGAAGTAAGCAGGCAGAGCCTTCAGACCATGGGGCAGGCCTGATACCTGTGAAAGGAGACAGGGAAGGAGCAGTCTCAGACTGCTCAGTCTTTCTAACAAAGTTTTAGCCAGTCTGATGGGGAGTCCCCAAGTTAGTCATCATTAGAGGAGCCCACCAGGCCACAGGAAGGGGTCTGCACTGGTGCCGTCACCATGTATGATCAGTCACTGGTGGGAGCAGCGCATGGCAATCACGGCCTTGGCATGAACATGGTGGTAGAGCCAAAGGGAAGGCCAATGGGAATGTGGCCAACTGTTGTCAGCACAGCAGAGATTCAAGGAGTGTGTTCTCATGTCCGTTGCAACCCCTACTGTCACTCAAGCATTACAGGCTGGCTCCTATCTCAGGGCCTCTGTGATTAGTGTTTCCTGTGCCTAGAACAGTCTTGCACTGGCATCCACAGAGCTCCTTCACATTGGCCAAGCCTTCGGCCATACTCACAAGTCCCTGTCTCAGGGAAGCCTCCCCATCCACCTGTCTCAAATGTTACCCCACTGACATTTTGTATCTCCCTTCCCTGATGCATCTTTTTCTCCTTAGCACTAATTACCATTTAACATATATTTTATTACGTGTTGTCTGTCTTCTCCTCCACTAGAAGGTAAGGGCGTTTTGTTCTGATCAATACTATACTCCCAGCACCTAGAATGGCTCCTAAAATATTCTATAGGTGTTTAATAAGCATCTAAAGAATAAATTCATTTTAGGAAGGCAATGTGACTGTCACCTCTTCACCTCTGAACACTCTAGTCTTCCCTCTACAGCTTAGAAAAAGTACAGTGATATCTTCTCACAGAGCACAGTGTTGGAATGAGGGTCATTTACAGGCCAAAAATGTAAATGTACTTTTGGCTGAGTCCAGGGTTTTTTGAATTTTATTTTTTAATTGTTAAAGACACCTCACCAATAAAGCAAATGTTAACTTCCACTTAACACGGTAGCTGTTGGTTAATTTCTAGAGTTGAGACTTTCTTGGGAAAACACCTAAAAATGCAAAACCTACTTCCACTAAGGACCGTATTCTAGGATTATTTTAGGATTTGTCTTCTTCCTCTGACATGAGGGGTCAGAGCCAGGATGGGGCAGGTAGTTCCAGGATGTTTGCTCAGTTTTACAATTAGTTTGCACATTCATGGCTGCTATGTTTTGCACAGCCAAGTCTGTTAAAACGAAACAAATTCACGGAGACCTGAGCAATTATTCCATAGTGTTTTATGTTGATTGTTACTTATTTCTTTAGGATCTGCTGACTTTCAGCACTAAGGTATAAATCATCACGCCATTTGGAATACAAAGAATACTCACATAGCTGATTTGTTGAGATAATTGATGAGAATGAAAAACAAATCCCAGAGCAGTTAGAAGAATTTTTATTTCCCTAATTTTCAGAATAAAAGACACACAGAGAAAATAATCTCTACCAGACCAATGAAGATTAAGCAATGACCTCTGGAAGAAAATATTTCTCTTTCAGATTCTATTTCCAACTTCCGGAGTAGAGCTGAACAGAGACAATAAAGAAAGCTTGACATGTATATTGCCAGTCTGTTTATAAATCCCAGTTTTATCACAACACAAATAGATAAATAATAGAAGCCCATAATGCCTGTCTCTGAAATAGTAGTTAAACTGAATCTCAGTATGCAGGAAACAAAAGATGAATGGTCTTTCATAAACATGTTTTTATAGCATAATCCGCTCATATAAACAACTGGCAGTGCATGCTTTTGGGATTCTTGTTAGCCAGAATTTTCAAAGCTACAATGAATAGATTGAGTTTCAGAATTATTTCCCAATTTTGTGCTGTTTGGAGGAGACATCTGTTTACTGTATGTAAATGAACAAGACATTCTGTTCTTTCAGGGACCCAACAAAGAGCCTTCAAAGCAGGCCAACTTGGCAAATAAGGCAATATAGTTTCTTCAAAGGACTAAAATAAGGTCTAACTAGAGATATTATGAAGATAGCAGTTATTTTTTTTTCCTCTTAAAAATTTCTATATTTGGATCAAGTGAAGAATGGCTATTTCCTTTTGATTAAAAACCTGTCTAGAGCTTTTAGCTTTCTTCTTGCCTGGTCATCAGACAGACTGAAGTTAGAAAACAGATTTGTCTCATGGAAGAAGTGTGGAGCAGACAGTGAGGGGCGATTAGGCATAAATCTTAGTTCAGTTAATATTCCCACATGTCTGGCAAATACCCTTGGAAGGCCAGGAGTCCAGACAGTTTGAAGCAGATGCCTCAGCATGTGCCTGCCTTTCATATTCAATTTGGCCTCTTTGTACCAGATTGATGTTGCTCATCTTGTACATACTAATTTTGCATGAGCTGAACTTGGCTTGAGGGCAAGGGAGTAGTCCTTATGTGCTCCTAGCTGGAGACAGCATGAGTAACTATGGGAGTCGGTCAGACACAATTTATGTGCAAAGACAAATAGGAAACTCTCACCTTACAAAGAACTTACAAATGTGGTTTTATAACTTAAAGAGAAATGGTTATTTTCTTAAATTCTAACTCTTAAGGGAAAAATCTAAAAATTAACATGGTAATGATACCATCTTTAGAGGAATTATCTTCCTGCATGTTTCCACCTTTTATTCAAAACATTTGGAGGCTAATCTCCAGGACACTCTTTTAGAATCTACTCCCTTCCTGGTGTCACCTGTTTTGGTTAAATGATGAAACTTTGATGCCAGTTTTCTTATATTTTCTTTCCATCTCTCCATTTTCTGCTTTCCAACATTACAGCCCTCCATTGATTTTTGGACTTTATGGACATGCCTCTCGCTAACTTAATTATCTAATAGTTAAAATCTTGTTTCCTTAGCAGCTTGTCTGTATTCTATTCTCATCACTCTAATAGCTCTTTCTGATCTATTAGAGCTTGCAGATATTTCTGATCTGCAACCTAGCACAGACAGCAAGGCATAGTCTGTGAACAAGAAAAATAAAACAACTGTATCTTAGTAGCATGGGGACTATGATTCGTGCAATAACCTCAATCAAACTGGGGTGATCCTTGAGTACCAGGCATTGGAGTCACAAATTTACCCTGGAAAGAAGGAAGATAATGGTTTAAAACCAAATGTCAAGAAAGATTGACCTGTGTGTCTGACACAAGAGAGAAAGAGAGCACAGTGGAAAGATGAGAAGAAACGCCAGGTGATCTAAGTCCCAGTGCATATTCCATAATGCAATTTTGGGGAAGTCTTTTCTGTTGTCTTTAGTGTCCTAATCTCTAAAATTAAGCATTTGGATTAGGTTTTTTTCTAGGGTTCTTTGCAGATTCCAGCGGCTGTATTATATTTTATCTTTGCTAAGGTCATCAAGCTCATGATCTCAACCGGAGAGAAGTAAGTCTGTGTAAGTAAACAATCCGCTTGGAAGAGCAGAAAGAATATTTAAAAAGTAGAGAAAACATAAAATCCATTGTGTTTAAACACTTTGTTGATGGATTTACCTGATGTAATAATTTCTGTATCCAAAATCACCACCTCTTAAATTGGTTTCACTTCAGGGAAATTTTATAAGCAAAAACCAGTGCATTATTGTAGGAACAGCGACTCCTCACAATAACTTTTTCAGAGATGAGTCACTGTAATTACAGGTCCCATGGGCATCTGTCTGAACTTGAGCAGCTTAAAGTAAGTTTTCCCACTGATGGAAGATGTCATTTTGGTGACTGCTGAGATCCACATAATTTATGTAATTATTATTATTACTACTATTTTTCTGTTACCATTTGCAGGTGTTTTGAAAACAAATAGCTCTCTCTGTGACCTTGGGTGAATGACTTAAGTTATTTAATCCCTCATTTACCAGAAGACATTTTAAACTAAAATATTTCTTACAGTATTACAATATTATACATTCTAAATTGTGGCACTTATTCTTATATAACATAAAAATGTAAACTTTTCAATAAATAATGTGATCCTTAATGTTAAACATTTTGCCTTTACTCACCCAGTAAACAGATATATTGAAACTTTGCTCCGCATTTGATGTGGCCTCATCATTTGAAAAATGAGGGTGGACAAAGCCCTCCTGCCTTCTTCTAATATCAATAACTGAAGACTTTTCTGGTTTTGATCCTATTTAAAGTTAATGATCCAACATCCTTCCTTTAGAGGACACATTACATTGTTTATCTGTAGAAAGATCTGATTTCAGAAGGCAGCCTGTGTGAAGTTTCCTCTTACATGGGATAAGAGTTTTCTTCTATTAACTTCTTTAAAACATTCATTAAGGCTGGGCGCGGTGGCTCACGCCTGTAATCCTAGCACTCTGGGAGGCTGAGGCAGGAGGATTGCTTAAGATCAGGAGTTTGAAACCAGCCTGAGCAAGAGCGAGACCCCGTCTCTACTAAAAATTGAAAGAACTTAATTGGCCAACTAAAAATATAGAGAAAAAAAATTAGCCGGGCATGGTGGTACATGCCTGTAGTCTCAGCTACTCGGGAGGCTGAGGCAGGAGGATCACTTGAGCCCAGGAGTTTGAGGTTGCTGTGAGCGAGGCTGATGCCACAGCACTCTAGCCTGGGCAACAGAGTAAGATTCTGTTTCAAAAAGAAAAAATTCATTAAATTACTTACAAAGTATGTATTTCACAGACATAACCCTGGAAAGTGATTCTTACAGACACTGTGTTTTGAGAACCACTGTGTGAAACTGAAGGACAAGGCAAAGCTACAAGGAAGGACATTCAAAACAGCATGGCCTTAAAACAGCTGTCAGGTCCCTGACAGCGAATGGGAGACACCAAAGCAAATTTACCATGAAGCTAATGAGATACAAGATTCACTGCCCCCCACTTGCAAAGGGGTCCTTCAAAGGACCTGGGAAGGACCCTAGCAATGTATTCACAAATGGTTTTGTACAAGTTGTACACATAATATATTTATTGCTGATGGGTCTTCCCATTCTAATTTATCCTCTGCCGTACTTAGCCTACCACTTAGAAGTATTAGGGTGGCCAAGGTCATTTTTGGGGTCTGGCTAAGGGCAAATTAAGGGAAATACATATAGTTTGGGTTTGGTGCTATATAGTTACTATGCTCTAAGCCATTTCTGGGGTAGAATAAAATTCTTGCTGGCTGTTCCAAGTGTAGAAATGGCTTCTAAGAATTTTCCTCCCTCCCGCTGTGCCAACGCACCAGACATCAGGTTATGGAGGTGCCAGGTCTGGGCTTGTAGTGCAATGTGAATGTGAGTCGTTCTCCTGGCACTGCGAAAAAGTGGATAGAGGAGGGGAAACAAAACTTGAAGTTCGCAGAGCCAATCTGTGTAAAATCCTCCCAGTCGTCTCAGACATGCAACGTTTTACATGAAGGATTTGTTTCTCGTTGACACCTGGTCAAAACAGAAGCTCTTTTCTGTCAAGAATTTTCAGTAATGCAGTGTGTTTAATAGCACATGAAATCCTCAGCAATGGCTCGATACAAAGGAAACTTAATAGAGGTTTTTTAAAAGTCAACAACAATACTAAACATTTCTGTCACATTACCGATAACCAGTGGCAAAGCTAAAAAGTATATTTCTAAGTTCCCTATAATAGAAAGCAAATGTCGATGGATCGTGCTAGATGCATGAGTTTCCCAGAGCTGCTGTAACAAAGTACCACAAAAGCGGTGACTTAAAACAATGGAAATTTATTGTCGCCTAGTTCTGGAGAAGTTCTAGAAATCTAAAATCCAGGCGTTGGCAGGGCCACACTCCCTCCTTCTTCCAAGCGAGGGTCCTTTCCTGCCTCCATGAGCTTCTGGTAGTCCCAGATGCTCCCTGGCTGTGGCCGTGTAACGCAAAACAAAGCTTGAAGTTCACGGCCTTAAAGTCCACGTCTGCTCCTGTTTACCTCCATCCTCACGTGGTCCTGCGGTGGCCTCTGTGACTTTCCACACACACCAGTCATATTGGATTAGGGCCCACCCTGCACCAGTGTCACCTCGTCTTAACTAATGACCTCTGTTCTGAGATACTGGAGGTTAGGACTTTAACATACTTTAGGAAGGGATACAATTCAACCCATAAAACAGGAGAAAAGACTAAATTCTCTTCCTAGAGAAATGTAACTAAATTGTTGTCATATGAAGAGGTGATCGGCTGAATACCTCACTCTTAGTATTTCAATTCTGACCCCAGATATATAGGAAAAAACAAACTGTTCTCTCTTCTGTACTTTGAAACTTCTGGTCACCAACACATGTGGCAGTTTCTCCCACACCAAGCAGTTGGTTCTTGAATTCTCCGTGGACAACAACTGGGTATCCTGTAATTCAATTCAATTCCGACACTAACTGGTGTTAGTGTAGACCCCAGAGAGTAAAGGCTGAGTCTCACAACTGTTCTCACTTCAGACACCAATTGCAAATAGTAGGTTCCCAGGTTACCCACACTTTTGTCTGACCTTTGTCTGTCTCGGGTTCTGTAATTTACTAGAGCAGCTCACAGAAGCCAGGAGAATGGTCTACTTGCTATTGCCAATTTATTACAAAGGATATTTTGAAGGATAAATATGAACAGCCAGATTAAGAGATACTTAGAGTGAGGTCTGGAAGGGTCCCCAGCACAAAAACTGTCCTGGTTGAGTTGGCGTGTGCCACCCTCCCCCTACGTGGATGTGTTCTTGTTCACCAACTCAGAAGCTCTCCAAACCCTGTAGGGATTTTTATGGAGGCTTCACCACACAAGTGTGATCAAAATTATTCATGCAATCCTCAACTCCTCTTTCCTTCTTAGAGGCTAGGGTGTGAGGCTGAAAGTTCCAAGCCTGTCATCGTGGTATGGTCTTTCTGGTGACCAGCCACGCAGGAGTCTACCGAGAGCCACCTCATTAGAATGAGAGGTGCTCTTATCAGCCAGAAAATCCTAAGGAATTATGAGCTCTGTGTAAGGAACTGGGAACCAAAATATATATATTTCTTATTACAAATCACAATAACACAGATATATTTGATGTAATCTCATTCTTTATCATATTAATACCATATCTGATGTTGATTGTGATTGGGCTGTACTTCTTGTAGAATTACTACTTTCCTTTTCAGTGTTTTTTAGTAATATTTATTGTGATGATGATGATGATGATGATGTGTGTGTTATGTCTAAAGAGAGAGTCTAAAGCAGAAGAAAGTCCTGCTCTTTCCCGGAGGCAGGAGTTAATTACCAGAATGAATAATTGTCACGCTTTGACCCCCAGATTCACAGGGAGAGCAGGATTATGGATCTTCCATGCTGCTCACGCTCCCCAGGAGATCTCTTGCTCAGGATTTGTGGCTGAACTGCTTTAACAGACACAGTTGTGTGCAACAGCAGGCTCCTCTAGGTGTGGCCCTGTGTTATTGTCCTATTGGCTTGAATCAGCATTAATTGCTTGGAAAATGAGGGTTCGATTTGAGAGATACCTGCGGTGTTTCTAATGCTCATTTTGGTACCATTTCAAGCTGCTTTCATGCGTGGTATCCAGAGAATAGTTAGGCTTCTATGCACGACCAGGTTCCATCATCATTCATACTGCCAGGAAAGAGACACGGTGTCTATTTTTGCAAGCACATTTCATGCTGGTGGAAAGTCGTCTATCTTCTAAGCACTGCGGTGACATAAAACTGAAATGAAAATTTTTGTATGAGGAACACCCAGTGTCCTGTGATTATCTACAGAAAACTTTGTATCAGAAGCATAGATCTTTAATTCATGTGAAATGAAACAGGTTTTGCTTCTATTGCTTTTTTTTTTTGTACTGGGGTCAAGTTACTTAATTTCTGCTTCTTGTGCCGACACAGTGAGTTTGTGTTAGCTTGTGGGTAGAACGTCTGCTTATTTGTGATCCCTTTGACTCCAATTCCAAGTTTTAATGATCATTTTCTCACGTGTCATTTTGAGTGAGCCAGACTGAGATAGGAACGTGAAGGATCGAAAGTGCACTGTGATTGACTGTGCTTTTAAAGACAGGGTCTGCTCCTGCTGGGCGTGGGTATGGGCCAGACTTCAGGAGAGCACAGTCGTCCCAGAGAGCTCAAGGCGCTGCTGCCCGAGTGCTAGAGTCCAGAGAGGGTCAGTTGGGTTTATTGGGATTATGCTCTAAAATAAAGAAAAGCATTCATCTCTTTTAAGAGTCATCAGTCCTATTGCAGAGTATTTTTGTTTTAAAAGGCTCTAGGAGTTGCTAAAAAGTAAAAAAAAAAAAAAAATAATCTCAACAGTTTAATGTGGAACCACTGTGGTGCAGGCCAAGCTGACCAGTCAGGAAGTGAGTAACAAACATGGTCACCAGGACAACTCTGGGATTTGGGGGTGATAAATGGTCACCAGATTTGTTAAGATCCAAATCCCACGTGGTTTGTTGGTTTATTTGATTTCCTTTCCTATTTTCTGTGAGGAAAGAGAAAAGCGACATTGAGACATAATAATTACAAGGGACAAATACTTTAAAGACTTCCTAGAAATGAGCTAACTTAGCAATTATCTGTTAGGAAAAGTTGTCCAAAAGAGTTGTAAGGAACTGAACACTATGTGGTCAAATCATAAACAACCACCAGTGTAAACAACTAAACAAGAGGAAAGAGCTGACGACTCGGAGCCGGAGGCGGGGCAGCTGAGGAGAAGCACACCTTTACCGGGCAGAGCGGGGAAGCCCTGATACGCCTTGAAACGAGGTGGCAAAGACCTTCCCAATGCCTCGAGAGCCCACGCTGTCTTGCGAAGGCCAGTTTTAGGAGGGAGCTTGTAAGGGAGGGTCAGGGGACTGGAAATTGATTCTGGTACACCTATCTGTGTCCATGCCAGCCTTGCACAGTTTTTGTATGAACTCAGGAGAACACATGCCCGAGTGGTCACACTCCTGCCTTGAGAGCATACATCCCCTGTCTGGCAGACTCCCAGGCTTGTGCTCAACTGGGTTTGGCTCTGATCTTGTCTCTGCCACTTTCTAGATCTGAGATATTGAATAAGACACTTCACTCCCCCACATCAGTGAAAGGAGGGTGGGACTCACGTCTTAGGGTCATTTACAAGCTTAAATGAGAAAATCCATATAATATATTTAGCACAGTACTGGGCACAGCTAAATGCTCAATAAATGATCATGTGTATGTATATGTATGTGTATATACACACATATATATAGTTTTGTTTATTGTGTAAATAACCATTTATTTACACCTATCATTTTATATGTATTACATATCTATGACACATTACATATACATATTATGTACATAATACAAATAAAATTATAATGTATAAATCCTTAGTATGCCTCAGATTCCTCAAAAGTACATATTATCTATCAAAAAGTCAGTTTTGATATACATACTATTTTATGGGCATTCATGTTTCCTAACCCAACATTCCCAGAAAACAGACTGTAGGTTTGCAAAGTTACACTGATAATTTTTGGATCTGTGCCTATTTTCTACAGGAAATCCTAGCAGTGACCCATAGCTCTTTTAATGTTTATGCAGAAGTAGAATCAGCTCTACCGACAGACCACCGAGAGCACAAATGCACCCTGTATTTCACACAGACACAAGCACAGGCCTTGCAAGTTATTATGGAATGTATAATACTAGCAACATTTTTCTGGAAGCTGTTGTCATTCCAAATATTTCAGACAACCAGCAACAATAATAAAAAACATACACTTTGGAAAAAATGCATTCACATTCTATGTCCAGTTGTGTCAATATTCCTGTATTACCCAACTGCCTCATTTTAACTGTGATAAGTTTCTCTACAGCATTGAATGACCTCAAGTTGAAGACGGCTCCTAGAGACTCCCTTTCCCACGGGTTGTCCCAGCATTTGATAAAACCATAGCTCCTAGAGTGGGATGGGACTGCGAGGACAGCTGTTTCCATGCAAGTAAAGTCTTTCTGACGTCATTTTAAAACCTAATCAGCTGGGGTCCAGAGGAGACATGATGGATGAATGCAGTGAGATATGCTGATAAGATCCTGAAGCATGAAAAGGAAAGAGGTAAAAATTAAGGGTACCTCGAAAAGTATGGACTTTAATAAGAATTTATCAACATTGGCTCATTAATTGTGACAAAGATACTGGGCTAATATAAGATGTTAATAGTAAGGGAAGTTATGTGTAGTGTGTATGAGAACTCTCTGTCCTATTTATAAATCTAAAACTTTTAAAATAAAAAGTTTATTAAAGAAATTACAGTGGCCTAAACCATTACTGAGTTCTATATTCTGAAGGGGAATTATGAAACTGACCTTTTACTTTAATTGGTTAAAGTCTCTTTAATGTCACAAATATTACAGTTAAAATATCAAATGTGCAAATTCCTTGCTTCACAGTCTATAATCTCCATCCCTGCTGAAATTAATTCTGCTCAGAATGTGAAGGATCAACTATGGACTGACCACACCCAGGACAGACTCTATTCCCAGTCTCCTGGCATCTACAGAAGTGTCTCATTAAAGATTCTCACACCTGCCCAGGCCCTGCTGTCATGACACCCTGCCTATGATGCCTCCCCAGAGTGCAGTTCTTAATAGGGGCAGGAAAGCCTCAATGGAGAAGTCATTTGGATGGGCTTTTCCCTTGGGTGCAGGGTAATCCACAAGGCCTTGGGTAATCTCACTCAGTCTCCACACCACCTGGCCAGGAGTTCTCAACATGCTGCACTGTTTGTTTATTATAACAGTAGAAGCTTATTGACCTTCTAGGCCAGTCCTGTTACCCTACAGCAGAGGAAACAGAGACCAAGAATGATGAAGTAGCCTGCCCCAGGTCACAGAGTTAGCCTGTCACAAAGCTGGAAGCAGAAGACAGGGGTCTGGACAACTCTAACGTTAGGGGATTATCACTCAGAGGCTTGTGTTTTAAAGAAGAAATGTAAAGTTGAGAGTTCTATGAACATTTTTTTATGTGTTTGCTGGCCATTATTCTGTCTTCTTTGGAAAAGTTTCTGTTCATATCCTTTGCCCATTTATAAACCCAGTTGCCAGACTGGTTCCTACACTATTTCTGATAGTTTTTTATAAGTACACATAAATAATTAAGAAACAAGATTACTCCTATCTAAAAATACAGAGCAAATTTGAGGTTATTTGAAACAACAGAACAAGGCAATTTGTCATTTCACAGTCTTATGAAATAGCCTTATGAAATTTTGTCATGTTTTCTTAAGTTTACTATACTTGGGTTTCCACAGTTGCCCATTAAGTGCCAATTAACTTCTCCTAGGTATTGTGCTTATCATTTGGGTAGTGTCTCCAACAGCATATTATGGATAATATTGATATTTATGTCTTTGATTACAAAGCGATAACAATATTTAAGTCACATACACTATTTTCTGTAAAAATATAATTTTAAAAATTACTTAGCGAATGTTTATTTTAGGAAATCAGGAAATACAGACAAGTAGAAAAATCACCTATAATTCCATCACACAAAGGTAACCATTTTAACAATTTGCTATACATCTTCCAGCTTTCATACATATACATATTAATTTTTTTTTTTTTTTTTGAGACAGAGTCTCACTCTGTTGCCCGGGCTAGAGTGCCATGGCGTTAGCCTAGCTCACAGCAACCTCAAACTCCTGGACTGAAGTGATCCTTCTGCCTCAGCCTCCCAAGTAGCTGGGACTACAGGTATGGGCTACCATGCCCAGCTAATTTTTTGTATATATATTTAGTTGGCCAATTAATTTCTTTCTATTATTAGTAGAGACAGGGTCTCGCTCTTGCTCAGGCTGGTTTTGAACTCCTGACCTTGAGCAATCCACCCGCCTCGGCTTCCCAGAGTGCTAGGATTACAGGCGTGAGCCACCGCTCCCGGCCCTCATTAATTTTTAATAATTGCAACACAATAGATTTATTGTTTGGTATAAAATGCTCTAAAATGGTACCCAATTTAGAATGTGATCTAAAGAAATACCTAGGTACAAGTTGTTATTGTATCACTAGACACTAAATCAATCTGTTGTCAATTAAGTCTTCATTAAGCATTTCTACTTCAAGCAAAATTTTGCATGTAAGAGTTCTAGACTACAAACAGTTAAGCATAAAGCTACCATCTTGGAAAGCTATTAGAAACCATTGAGATGGAGAACAAGATTTGAAATATGATAAGAATGAAAGGAAGCTTATTGGCGGGCGTTGCTGCAAGCTCATGCCCTAGGAGCACACTAGCAAGGATGCCCACACATTGCATACGAGATGACACCATGGCTACCACCACATTTGCTGCCACTAGATGAGGCCTCTATCACCACTGTTTCTGCTGTCACTGGACATCAGATGCCACAAGATTGGATCAAGAAAAGATCTTATCACATTGAAAGAGGATACAACAGAATTACCTCAGGATGTGAGCAATCTGGATTGGCCTCAATATATCTTTAGAACTGTACAGAAAACGTTTAAATATATAAGAGCCAAAGAAATGGAACATCATTTAACAAAGTTAGCTGGAGTCTTAGTGGAACTTTCGTATGTTTACTGGTAGATAGAAGAATTAAATAATTCTAAGTTTTAAACATAGGGACATGGACGATGTGGGCGAGGAGAGCATCCCTCTCTTAAAGATTGGGTCATAGTGACTGTAAAAAAGAACCCAGCAAATTTAGGGGGATAAATATTCTGTGTATACAAAGCCCCAGACCTCAAACTCAGCTGAGATCTCTGGTCAGTAAATAACCTCCATCAGCAGCATTAGGGCTTCAATAGTGCATAAGTATCTTTTAACCCTGGGAAGATCTAATCTTTTCTGAGAATATTTAAAGGAATCAAATTTATATTATTAGCATTTTCGTGTTAAGAAGGATTCTGATTGATTTAGCATAAGTATTTTTAACATCATAGATAATTTGCTATGATAGAATAATTCAAATTAAAACTGTTGAATTGGGTAATTGACTTGGTTGAAATTTTATGTAAAAATTTACCATGGCATTGGATTGTTAAGATTCATCATCTTGAGAAAGACAGTCGTTCCAATCCCGAAATGAGGCAGAACTTTGTGGTGTGATGTGACCAGGAGCCCCTTCTGGGAGGTGATTATTAACATACATGATAAAATGCTTCAGCAATTTTCTTCAGCAATGATTAACTTAAGAACCTCTTCTAAGAACACCTGGCCGACTTTATACCGTGTGAAATGCCTCAGGACCTTAATCAGTCCTGGAATGCTTTCCTAATAAGAATTTTAGAAATCTAGCAAAAAAGTGTTTATCTAACCACTTTTCTCCTATAAAATGCCTCTTCCAAGGTGAACTCTTCGAATTACTTAAAAAGCCTATTTCCTTGCAGCAAAACTTTGAGCCTGGCTTTAAGTCAATTCATCTGAGAAGTTACTTTAATAATATTTATGCTTTATTTATTAGATTATGAAAGTTACTCTAGTATTTGAGACTTTTCAGTCACTCAGAAAATAGCACTTAAATAGAAAATCAACAATACTAAATTTATCAGTTGAGTTAAAGTTGGTTCAAGAACATGATGTGCAAAGAAGACTGAATAGTTACCAAAGGCTCTCTTATAAAACGATTGCCAAAAATTTATTAATTATAAATAGAATGATAAAATTTACAATTTGAATTTGAAGTTTAAGGATGAATAGGTTTTTGGAGTTGAAATTTTAGTAATTAATATTCTTTTTTAAAAGGTTATCTTTTGAATAATCTTTCCTGTACACAAAAGCCTCCTTCAAGCGCATCAAAAATGCTCACATTGATCCCACTAAAACTTGCATAATGAGGGGTTCCACAAACAGAAGAAAGGAGCTTGGATATTGAGAAGGCAAAATAATAACTAATGACTGCAATGAGAGTTTGCTTTTTTCTTCCATCAAGGATGCTGCCGCAGCTCTTCTTAAATGCTGCCGAAAGCTTTTCCTTTCTCTCAATCTTTTTAGACTAGACTTCCATTCCACAATGGAATCATGGAGCAAATTCTGTCTTAAAATTGGCACTTAAATGTCTCCCTTTCAAGCTAGATCCTCCAAGGAGAAATTAACATAATCAGCTTTATGTGTCTGTCCTGTGGGTTTTGCCTTGTTTTGATTTGGTTTGGTTTTATTTTTTTATCTTCACTCTTTTCGTCTTGTAGGGAGTAAAAATAAAAGTTTTGAAAATGAAGGCATGGGCTGTCCTTGTGTCTTAAGTTTGGATGTCTCGTAATTTATTGACATGTTATCAATAACTAGAAAATATTTCATATCCACACAATAGAATTGGAAATATTTGACCATAGTAAAAATTTGGCTTGATAGAAAATGAGGGATTATGCTTTAAATACTATTCATATCAGATTGAAACAATTTAACTCTCCCTCCCACTTTAAAGCTTTTTCAATAGATAAAGGAAAAAACATTATAATACTAGAATTTTTAGTTACCCTACATCTTATATCATCCATATCATCCAAAAGGTAATGTAAATGTATTTATAAAACACCATACCTGATTATATATTTTTCATAGGTTTCTACATATTAGGGTGGTACAAAAGTAATTGAGGCTTTAGCATTGGCGAAATTTGCTGTTTGATATTGAAATACATTGTTAAATAAATGTGGTTACGCTATACATCATTTTAATGCACACTTCTTGCTTTATGTTTTTTGCTAATGATTTATTACTTGCTATTTATTTTATATTTATTTTGGACTATGGAAATGATGTTAGACAAAAAACGAAATCAAGCGATTTTCTTATTCGAGTTCAAAATGGGTCGTAAAGCAGTGGAGACAACTCACAGCATCAACAACACATTTGCCCCAGAAACTGCTAACGAACGTCCAGTGCAGTGGTGGCTCAAGAAGTTTTGCAAAGGAGACAAGAGCCTTGAAGATGAGGAGCGCAGTGGCCAGCCATCGGAATTTGACAACAACCAACTGAGAGCCATCGTCGAAGCTGATCTTCTTATATCTACACAAGAAGTTGCCCAAGAATTCAAGGTAGACCATTCTAAGGTCGTTTGGCATTTGAAGCAAACTGGAAAGGTGAAAAAGCTCAATAAGTGGGTGCCTCATGCGCATACCAAAAATCAAAGAAATCATCGTTTAGAAGTGTCATCTTCCCTTATTGTACACAACAACAAGCAACCATTTCTCGATCGGATTATGACGTGCAATGAAAAGTGGATTTTATATGACAACCAGTGATGACCAGATCAGTGGTTGGACCAAGCAGAAGCTCCAAAGCTCTTCCCAAAGCTAAACTTGCACCCAAAAAAGGTCGTGGTCACTGTTTGGTGGTCTGCTGCCAGTCTGATCCACTGCAGCTTTCTGAATCCCTGCAAAACCATTACATCTGAGAAGTACGCTCAGCAAATTGATGAGATACACCGAAAACTGCAATGCCTGCAGCAGGCATTTATCAACAGAAAGGGCCCAATTCTTCTCCACAACGCCCGACCAACTTCAAAGTTGAACGAATTGGGCTATTAAGTTTTGCCTCCTCCGCCATATTCACCTGACCTCTCGCCAACCGACTGACCACCACTTTTCGAGCACCTTGACAACTTTTTGCAGGGAAAATGCTTCCACAACTAGCAGGATGCAGAAAATGCTTTCCAAGAGTTCGTTGAATCCCAAAGAACAGATTTTTATGCTACAGGAATAAACAAACGTATTTCTCATTGGCAAAAATGTGTTGATTGTAATGGTTCCCCCTATTTTGATTAATACAGTTGTGTTTGACCTAGTTATAATGATTCAAAATTCACCAAGCAAAGTATTAAATATTTGACATGCAGTATGTCTTTAAAAAACTGTTTATAAATTAAATAAGTTCATCACTGGATACTAATTATAATGCATAATTATTGCCAGAAAGGAATGTAATGAAACCTACATTGAACACTGTTGTTACTACTTGTAGCAAGCCAGAAGGGAAGGTAAATAAAAATACCAAATTTATTTCAGTAAGAATTTGAAATGAAGAAAGAGCAATATGAGCTGCAGACCACATAAAAGTGACTATTTGAAAAAATTAAGATTTAAAAATACAGAGACACAAGAATATGCAATGAAATGGAAATGAGTTTCTCTCGCCGGTGATGGATAGTGTGGGAATATGTATTGAGATTTAGAGCAGCTTAATCCAAAGTAAATATAGCCATGCAGTTGTTTTACTAGGGAAAAATGGGTTTCTCACAACAAAAGACATCCTTTATAATTATGGAATGGAGGATAAGGGTGCTACACTGATGTTTTTAGAACATCACAGACTATTTTCCTTGTCTATGCCAAGGACAATTACACTCTCTTCAACTAAATCAAAGAAATTCACTGGCAGAGAACGATCTGATGTTACCCGAATATCATAGCTAATAAGTTAACTGTCTTCTCTGGTGTTCCAAAGTGGATATAATGATGGTTTCTTTTACTTTTGATGGTAAAATATATAATACTCTAGAGTACAAATAATGCTCACATTATAAAAAAGGCTATTTAAAACTTGCTTTAATATTTAAAATTAAGTTTATGTATCACCAGGGTTATTTTTAAATCTTTCACTAGATGTAAGGGTTATACATGCATATATATCAATATGTTTCAGTATACAAAAAAATCCTTTTCATCAGAGAAACGTATTAATATATTTTATGGATATCAAGTGCCTTATATATATGCCATTTCTCCTTTTTGGTGTTCTAAGATTCATATTTATGTTCACAAAGTAACATTTTTATTTATTGCCCTTTATAAAATGCCATTTTTGAACATATTCAAAAAAAAAACTCTAGTTAGAAAACTGCTATAGGTCTTTTCTTATTGTTTTTTTCCTTTTATTTGCCACCATACCCCACTGTCTCTTCCACTTGTCTCCACCATAACTAAATGGCCTGAAAGCTTTTAATCAAAAATCAATCTCCCACTGCCCTCTCCCCGGCCTCCCTCAGTTGTGCAGAAAACCATTCCCTCTTCCACAGACCTAGAATGGTGAAAGTACATCCCAGCTTCTGAAAGAGATTAGCTTTGAAGTCTAGAATTCTTACTTCAATTTTGTTAGCTTGGTGTCTTATCAAATGGGAAAGGTTATTTTAAAATCTTACTCAAAGGAAAATAAAAATAAGCTAAATCTTTAGAAGAAATAATTTATTTAAAACTAGGAGTGTGAAATGAATACTTACTGGAGTATCCTATGGAGGTTCATAGAATTATAACCAATTCAGAATGCTTTCAAATTTCATTAAGAAATGTATGCATTAAATCAAAACAAAACCTTGCAGGCAATGTACTAAAACATATTTGCAAATTCTAATGATATAAAGAAAGGATTTTACTGGGATGGGATTCTCCAATTCTATAACCAATAGAACAAGAATTTCTTATGTCTCCAATCCGCAACATATCCAGAGTCATCCAAAAAATCAAGGTAAGTGAAATGTCTTCAAACAATACATAGTGAAAATGACAACCTGTACTACAATCAAGCAAAGATTCTTAGAAAGATGAAATCACTGGACCATACCTTTTTAATGAGGACCAACCTGCAAAATGAACCCTGAACTCTAAGCAGGAACGAGAGAGTAGCTGGAGCTGAAATCCCTGTTCATAGGTTGCCTTAAAGAAAATAAAACATTCAGTGGTAATATGAATAACTTTACTTAAGTTAATTAGAAGCCAAAGACGAGTGTAGGTAGAGATGGACAGGGTCTTTGATGTGAGGGGCAGGACAGGTAAGCCTGTCCTGTTCTGTTCTCAAATCATGGAAAACCACCTTCCTTCCACATCCATAGAGATTCATTGTAAAAGAGTTTGGTTTCCTAGACAACTTGAAATTTGTATTTCTACTAATCACTTTATTTCTTCTATTTTCTTAGTAAAGAATTTTTTTAAAAAAGACAAGTGGAATGTGCAGTAGACTGGACTGTTATTATAGGAGATAGTCTCTGATTTCTGTTTGACATGAATCTTGACGCTTTATTGAAAATACCATGTCATTGACCTCCAAAAGGAGATTAAAGATTGTTTTTCTTCATCTTTAAAATGGCATTATTGTATTTCAATCCCACTTAAGTTATAAATTACATAAAATACTGAGCATATTTGATTTGAACTAATAAAAATAGCCTAACGATAAATTGAGAGATGTCAAAAATATTTTGAAATGAAAACAATTTATTTTTGTAGTATGCTTTATAACACAGAGCATTTCCCTCTTGTTAGGTTTTGTAGCATAGAATTCATCTCCTCATTCACTATCTTATCCCCAGTGTCTGGAATAGCACAGAGTGAAAACTACTCAACAAGTATTTGCTGAATGAAAAAAACACAGACACAAGAAAAGTATGGGAAGCCTATGAAATGCTCTTTACTGGAGAGTTCTTTATTGCTATAAAACCACTGTAGTTACTACTCTCCCGAATCACTAGAACATCCATAATGTTTAAGAAAGACCAAAACATATGTAGAGGCAAAGGGAATTTTTCTTTCCCTGCTTCTGAAGGTTTGATAATTTGAGTCTATAAAACAAACTGACAATAGACAGATTGACAGGAGAAAAGGCATGCAAATTTATTATGTGCACATGTGCATGGGGAGCCACACAAAATAGAAGACTCAAGGGGCCAGATGACTAAAGTTTTTATACTGTACAGAAAGGGATAGGGGCTTGGGGTTCCTGGGGGGAGGTGACAATATGCTTGGAAGGATGAGGGGAGAAAATGTATTGTGAACAAAGGTTGTTTTCTTGTTTTGCAGATAAAGTCTCTCAAGTAATAGCTTTTAGAAGAATATGTGACATTCTCTGACAATCTCTGGGCAGGGATCTCAATATGACCTTTCCTAGATCCAGACAAGGCAGATGGGGGGAGGGGGTCTCAGAGAAAGACTGTTTGCATTCACTGTTTACTTCAATGATATAGATTTCCTTTGTAGATGTAAATTTATTTTACACAAGGACAGCTTTTCAGAGCTAATACTGTGTCTGCAGTTTCCCCAAATAGCCAGCTTAAAACATGCCAAAGAAACACACTTTGGGGGATGGCACATTTTAATCTCCCACACATACTTAGATGACTGTTTCCTGGAAAATTGTAATATATTCCTCCCTTCCACTATAAAATTTTATTTATTTTTCATCTTCCCCCCATTCTCTCTGTATTCAGCATTAGCAAATGAGCTATACTTTGTATTAATTGTGATTAATAGATACCGTATATTCCAAATTTTTTGTATTTTAATAGATAAGCTATTTTATAAACACAATGTTCTAACGAAAAGCAATTCTATTAGTAGAAAAAGTAGTTCTGTAGGTAGACCCACATTTTGCTATCTCTCAAATCATCCAATACATGTAGCTGCCTTTTCACAAAACTAAATAAGCATCCATGAAAAGAGAGATTCATTAACATCTCAGGTATAAATTACAATCTCTGAAAAGAATATAAATTTTGTAATTCATATGAAGGTATTTTACTTTTAAAATGCTAAAATAATTTTAAAGTGATGGAATAGACTTCATTCAGAAGTATAATATTAATTCTTACTTTGTGCAACTTTTTCTTTCTAGTTGATCTACTAAGAACCTAGGATTTATAACTCATTTAAAATACAAGATTAATGTTTTAAATTAAATCTAGTTGGATCAGAGTTCAGTTCTAGTCATAACAAAGTAGCTTGAATTGAACCAAGTCTCCCACTGACACCATTATAAAATGTGGACATAATAAGAAAAAACAACTGTTGAAGGCACTGGTGAATAATCATAGCAAACAAGAACTCCATGGACAATAGCCCTTAAAACTAGGGGAGCACAGGATATGAGCTCCACATTTTCCCATCTTTTTCCTGAAAGTATTTTCCAGCTCACTACAGCAGGGGGAAATGGAATTCAAGCTAAAAATAGCAGACTGACTGGGCGGAGGAGACTTAAGTCAGAGGTTGGACTGTCGGAGCATCTGGATTTGAAGGAACAATATCATGGAAAGGAGGGAACTAGAGTGGGGAAGAAGTAGCCCACATATCTCTGCAAAAAATTTTTTCAAGCTAAAGATGGACTCCTAAGATACACATATACACAGGGTAAGATTCCAAGAAATGCAATGGAAAGCAAAATTTGCAAGGCTAAAGAGCTGGGCAGAGATTCCAATAACTGCCTGATGCTGAGAGATGAAAAAGTAGGTCCATTTAACTTAGGGAGTCTTAGTCTGCTTGGACTTCCACAACAAAATACGATAGGTGGCTTAAACAACATACATTTATTTTCTCACGGTTCTGGAGGCTGGGAGTCTAAGGTGCCAGCAAGTCAGGTTTTGGTGAGCTCCCTTGCTGAGCTGCAGACGGCCACCTTCTTGTGTTCCCACATGGCAAGGAGAGAGAGAGGGAGGAGAGAGGGGGCGCAAGCTCTGGTGTCTCTTCTTATAAGGACACTAATCCCATCATAGGGACCCCATCCTCATGGCTTCAACTAAACATAATTACTTCCCAGAGACCCCACCTCAAATACCATCACGCTGGGGACTAGAACATGAATTTGGAGGGGTGGAGCACACTTCGGCCCATAGTAATGGGTGTTAATTTCCTACTGCTGCTGTAACAAATTACTACAAACATAGAGACTTAAAACAATAAAAATGAATTATCATAAAGTCTGGAGATCAGAAATCTAAAATGGGTCTCGCTGAACTAAGAAGACATAGTCAGAAAGGCAGCATTCCTCCCTGGAGGTTCTAGGAGAGAATCCATCTTCCTGCATTTTCCTCTTTCTAAAGGCTGTCTATGTTCTTCATAACCATCAACATCTGGTCAAATCTTTCTTAAGCTGCCGTCACTCTGGTTCTCTATTTTCTGTCTCTTTCTTCCACTAAGAAGCCCTGTGATTTCACCCAGCCCACCCAGATAATTCAGGACAATCTTTCCACCTGGAGGTCAGCCAATGAGCAAACTTAATTTCACCTGCACACCTAGTTTCCCCTCGCAATGTAACCTAACATATCCACAGTTCCTGGAGATTAGGTTGTGGATATGTTTGGTGGCAGGAAATTAGTCTGCCTACCACAGTGAGCTTGATAAATAACTTGACTTTTCTCTTGAGCCCTCAGAGGGTCATATCTTTAAAAAAAAGATCAAAACTGAAATATTTTATGTCTGCCCAAACCTAAAACCAACCTTCAACAGGATCAAGTTGATTCACTAGACCTTTATTGACTCTTCAACAGAAAACTAAGCATTTTTGAAGGAATTGCTGTAATTTTTACCCATTGTGTCCACCATCTAATAAAAAATATGGAATATGTTAAAACACAAAACAACAAACTGGTGACAAAGGAAAACAGAAGGAAATAGAAATAGATGCATAGATGATTCAGATATTTGAGTTTTCAGGTAAGATATTTCAAATAATTTGGGCTGACATGTCAACAAAAATGAGGAATCGCAGGAGAGACTTAGAATCCATCAAAATTTTCAAATGGAAATTTGAGAATTGACAAAAATAAGACTAACACTAAGAATGTATCAGATGTTTGTAGTAAAGAATCATAAAGAGTAGGACATAGGACTAGTGAACTGGAAGACCTATCTTCAGAAAGGATATATATTTATGCAGGAAGAAAAAGCATATAAGAGACATCTGGGACAAAATGAACATTTCTAACATGTGTAACAAGAAGTATACTGTGAGCAGATGAATAGAAGTAATACTTGAATTAGGAAAAACAGCAAATCAAACTCATGGAAAGGAAAAGGAAGGTAATAATAAATAAAAGAGCAAAATTCAAAGACATGAAAAGCAGGTATACAGTAGCAAAAAAAAAAGATTTTTTTGAAAGATCAATACATTTGTTAAATCTCTAGCAAGACATAAACAAAAAGAGGAGAAAACACAAACTAACCCACTCACATACATTTGCAAGCTAATTGTAAAATGTTATTCTATTTTATTGGTTGACCGTTGTAGAACAAACCACGTCAAAACTCAGTGGCTTAAAATAATAATTTTTCATTTTCTTTCACGTATCTGTGGGTCTGCTGGATTTCAGCTGATTAGGCTATGCCCATTAGTGGCCATGAAAAGCATATGTATACAGGGGTATTGGGAAAATCGGGACCACAATGCAACCTACCATAATTATCTACAATGTGACGCCAATAAATTTTATGACATAGAATAGATAAATCACTTGAAATACACAAGCAAAAACTGAAATGAGAAGAAATAATAAACCTGAATATTCATATGCTATTAAAGAAATGGAATGTGAAATTAACTATTTTTCACAAAGACAATTCCTGGAAAAGATGACTTCACTCTTGAACTTTTCCAAATATTTAAAGACAAAATAACACAAACATTATGCAAACTCTTCCAGAAAATAGAATAAATGGCCCCATTCATTTTTAAGGTTTGTATGACCTTGATAGTAAAATCTGAAAAGGACATTATAAGAAAAATTGCAGGCTAATATTTCTTACTAACATAGTTCAAAAACCCTAAACAACATTATAATAAATCAAATTCAACACTATATGTAAGGGATAATATATCATGATCAACTTGATTTATGTCAGGAAACCTTGCAAAGATTAGTTTAACATTCAAAAATCAATAAATGTAGATCACAACATTAACAGAATAAAGAAAAACACCATATGGTTATTTCGATACAGATTCCTATTAAATATCAGCCAACTACGAACAGAAAGGAACTTTCTTAATCTAAGAAAGCGTATCTTCCAAAAACCTTTGGCTAACATCACATTCAATGTGGAAATACAATGCTAAACTCTTTCCCCTTGAGTTTACAAGCAAATTGAAGGTGTTTGTTATACTTCTATCCAGCATTGTCCTGAAGGCCCTTGCAGTGAAATAAAGTCAGACAAAGAAATAGTATGTTCCAAGCTTAGATTGGAAAAAATAAAATAGTATTCACCAATGACATTGGAAGCACCACTATTATTTTTAAGTGTGAATTAAATACAATCCAAATTTTATGTGTATATATCATACAGTATAAATGTATTATATATGTAATACACACATATGCATACATACTTTGTGTGTGGAAGAAATACAGACTTAACAAAATAATACCAAAGCTATTTTGAAAAATAAACATGTCTGAATTGACATGAGACTTCTAGGGGAAAGAAAAAGAAAAAAAGAGAGAGAACAATTACTGGTAACTAGACCTAACATAGCATGTTTCCAAGGAATAATAATTAAAACAGTTTGTAATTTATAAGCTGGAAAGATGTCCCAGATAGATTTTTGCATTTTAGATAGTGCTATTTGCTTTTATTAAAAAAAGATATACATTTTTGTCCCTGTAAGCACACTCAGATGTATTATTTTTTATACTATTTCTTTTTTTAATTTTCCAACTGTATTGGGGTATAATTGAAAAGTAAGATTATATGAATTTAAAGTATAAAATGTAACGATTTGATATATATTCTGTAAAATAATTACCACAATCAAGTTAGTTAACACAGAGGTCCCCAACGTTTTTGGCACCAGGGACCAGTTTCATGGAAGACAATTTTTCTACCTGTGGGGAGAAGGTGCTGGGGAGGGGGCAGCTCTTTGGCCCGGTCCCCAACACACCACGGCCCAGGGTTTGGGGACCACAGAGTTAACACATATATCCTCTTGGCTTACCTAGTTACCCTTTGTCTTGTTTTGTGGTAAGAATATTTAAGCAAATTTCAAGTGTACAATTAAGTACTGACAACTACCGTCATCATGCTGTACGTTACAAACTGCTTACGGTGGTTGGGGAAGCAAGAATGGAAATGATGGACAGATTCTATTTTTTGTACTTTTCTGTGAAATGTTTGTATTTTTAAACCATATTTCACTTAATTTCATTGGTACTATTAAGCAAGGTGCATATGTAGTGAAATTATGAAGTGTTACTTTATTTGCCTCTTTATTTAACTCTATAAAAAAGAGCACATTTGATAGTAAAATGAGGGGTCCGCAGCGCTTATCTGGAATGATCTTGAAGTAGCATGGTTGCTTAGATAGTCTGTCATTCTAGAGTTCCAGTAGCAGGTGTTGAAGATACACAATACTGAGTGAAATCAATGGCTTTTTGTTTAATTTTCATTTTTAATTTCCATAAAAGGAATTTTATTCAAGGGATCTTTTACCCCTGAGTCCTCAGAAAGCTCTTTGAGAAACGCTGCATTTTGCTTAAATACTGTCAGCGGGAGCTGAGAGAGTTCTCTGCACCCAGCATGAATTTTCGTTTTTTGACTAGTGTGTAACTGGAAAACTTTTTGAGAGAATTTCTTTACCAAAAATATTAAATTACTTCATCATTGGAAGGCCCCTGTGTACTTTCATACTCCAATAAATAGCCTGGTAACCTCACAGGAGCAGGAAATGAACTAAAATCATAAAACGTAATAAGCATTTTAAATGAGTTCGCATCTCTGTGCTCAGCTTGCGGCAGTGGGAGCCCTGATGGCTCCGGCCAGAAGTTACATGACTCAAAGACCTCCTGGCAAACAGGCAGGAAAGTGGCTGGAATCAGAGACTTTCTGTAGTTCAAAACAAGAACCTTTGCAAATGGGTAGCAGAGAACTCTTGGAAGCATGCAAAGAATGCAGTCCTTTAGCTAAATTACCTGAATAAAAATTACTCACCAAGGAGCATCATCCTGCTAGAAACTCTTAGTCACTTCACTCTGTTGTTTGCTGTGGAAAAATCATAAATTTTGCTGTTACAATCATATTGAGTGGTTAATGCCACTATTTTTGAACCTTTGTCAGGCTTTATGGTACATCCAAATATTGTGTCAAATTTTGGTATTCATATTTTTCAAACGATACAGAATAATAGAGATAATTCAGGGAATATCACAATATAAAATGCTTAAGAGAATACAAAAAATATGTACTGTAATTTAAAAAGATGAACGATGCATGTTGGTAAAATGTGAAGAAAAGGAAAACCTTATGCACTGTTGGTTGAAATGTAAATTAGTTCAGCCATTATGGAAAACTGCATGGAGGCTCCTCAAAAAATTAAAAATAGAAGTGTCCTATGATCCAGCAATCCCATTTCTGTATATTTACCCAGAAAACTTGAAATCAGCATGTGAAAGAGATGTCTGCACTACCATGTTTATTGCGGCACTATTATAGCCAAGTTATGAAATCAATCTAGTGTCCATCAACAGATGAATGGAGAAAGAAAATGTGGTATATGTACACCAGGAAATACTATTCTGCCTTAAAGAGAAAGAAATTTTGTCACGTGGGACAGCACTGATGGAACCAGAGAATATTTTGCTAAGTCGAATAAGCCAGGCACAGAAAGACAAACACTGCATGTTCTCACTTACGTGTGGGATCTAAAACAAACTCAAGGAAGTTGGAGAGTGGAAGGGTAGCTACTTGATGGAGGTTGGTGGGTGAGGGGAATGGAGAGCTGAAGGTCAAAGGATACAAAGCCTCAATCAGACAGAAGAAATATGAGTTTTTGTTCTTTGAGATAATATTACATGGCATGGTAAATATAGTAAATCATAATGTATTGTACAGTTCAAAATTGCTAAGAGTGTAAATTTCGAATGTTCTCACCACAAAAATAGTAAATATTTGAGGTGATGGATATGTTAACTCACTTGATTTCACTATTTTACATTGTATTCATAAATCACATCACTTTGCACCCCATAAATATATACAAGTATAATTTGTCAATTTACAGTTTAAAAAATAAAAACACACAAGAAAAATAAACTCTCAGTCAATCTGTGAAGAAATTAGCAGTTAAAACAAAACAAGACAAAACAAAACATCAGGTAGAACATTTTTTATTTTAAAAGTTTTATTGCTATGAAACTAGAGGAAAAAAATGTGGAGTGATCCTTCAAGAATCACAATGAATTTTACTTTGCTTCTTTGTTTTCCTCTTTGAAGCATTTTAACTACCATTTTAATGACTTTTAGAAAATACCAGTTGAGTCAGAGAGGGCCTGATTCAGCCCAAGACGGGCTGCCAGAGTAGGGATAGAGCATTAGCTCTACACCTTATGTCATTTATAAAGTAAAATTAAAAAGGCATCTGCACTCATTTAAAAGGGAAGCAGAAATAATAGTAAAAACAGAACAGGTAGTCTTCATATTTCAAAGGCAATTTCTTCAAAATACTTATGAGTCATTGAAACTGGAGTCAGTTTTTCACATAAAAGAATGTGAAATCGTGCGAAGATTCACAAAGGCAACAGTGTTCTATTATTACCATTACCTATTTTGTATTATAACATTTGGGAAAATATATCCCGGGAATCTCAGTCAAGATTCTTATGCGCAAGTAACAGAAACCAGCTAGCTAGCTTACTCTGAAATGGGAATTTGTTAAAAGGAAACAGGGTTATCTCTCAGAACTCAGGAATGCAGACTGGCTGCCTGGGAACTAGGACTGGGAACTAACTGTAAAACTGTCATGGCTACACCTCTGTCCCTTGTCTCTGCCTCCCTGACCCGCAGACGGGCCTCTGCTGCTCCCTCCATCTGGTAAGGCAGGCTTGTACGCATGGCCGCCTGAGAGCTTCTGAAGCTTATCTCCTCCGGTGAAGACTCCATACCAGATTGACCAGACTGAGTCTCAGTTATATCTCCAAATACCCATTTAACGGACTCAGTTTGGGTCAGGTGGCTATCCAAAATCCAACTGGCTTCTGGGATATTGATCCTGTGGGAAGATGCAGTTCTTTCAGAGAAATGGGCAGTGCAGAAATCCAACATAGGATAGCATCCTAGGAGGACACCGCAGTCCAAGATCACTCCAGTGGTACAGCAGGCAGTGCTGGTGGTCATGGCGTGCAGTCAGTATATGGCTCAAGGGAGCACTGTGTAGCTACAGGAATCCTTGTTAAACTTTTTCTATTTACATAAGAGAAAATATCTCTCTGTATTTGCAGTCCTCCAGGTCAGCCTAACTGTGTTGAAGAATAAAGGACAGTTAGTTATCCCACAGTCATGGGAAAATTGAAATGGTTTCTGACACCACCTCACTTGCTTGTGCCAAACATAGACATGCTCTTTTATAGTTGGGGTCTGGTAGGCCTTTTCACAAAATTCCTTTACGTGTTTTCAAACGTCATTGAAATACATGAGTTTATTTGATCTTCACATCCATTTTACAGGGCCAGCGATTTTTCTCCTCGTTTTACAGAGCAGAACACTGAGAGTCAGAGGCAATTGTGCCAAGGTTCAGAAACCCTAATGGTAGGCTGATGAGACTTTGGGAAACTTCTGGAAAATCTCTTGTATTCTGAACTAGTATTTTCTTGCTTTAATGTGACAAATGTTTTTTGAAGTACCAAGGTGATATCAGGATGGTAATAATTAACATTAACAACCTTCGCGTACAGCATTTACAGAATGGACTGAGAAAGCAGCCACATGTAAGGTGGCCCTAAACACTAAGAATCTAATGGTGACCAAAGCTGGCTGTTAGTGTCTTCCTATGTTCTTTTTCTGTGATCTTCACCTGACTCTGTATTTCATGTGCTTATTCTTTTAGATGTCCAGAGTACACTGTGGTATTTATCTTGCCAAGGCCAGCTCTTCCTGGAATTATTTCAGGTTCAAACCCAGTTTTTTATGTGCCTGGAGTGCACACAACCATCCTGACCCATCCCAACATATACACATGCCAGTCTATAATTGACAGCCTCAAATATCACCTCATGTATAGGGTGATCACTCCAGAATCTTTTGGACTAAATGATTCCATGTGTTTTTCTTCTGGTTTGATTTATACCTCTGGCTCCAGAAATCCCTTGTGTTTTGTGTAGGACCTTTTCCTTCACCCACTGTGCATTTCTATTATAAGTAAAGTTTATACCTTTTAATAGACATCTGCATTCATTTTTTTTTACATATGTACTTAGGAGTGGAATCACAGTGTCATGGATTAGGTATATGTTTGGCCTTACTAAATACTGCTGGTTTTTCAATTTATACTCCCATCTATAATATATTAATATGACTTTCAGATGTTCCACGTCTTTGCCAAAACTTGGCGTGAAGAGTTATCTTATTGTGATTTTAATTTGCATATTCCTAACTGCTAATAATGTTGAGCATCTGTGCTTTTTAGTCAGTTAGATATCATCTTTGCGAAGTGCCTGGTCAAGTGTTTTGCTTGTGTTTTTTAATTGTGTTTTGAGTTGTCTTTTTCTCATTCATTTGTAATATGAAATAGTTGTATATGCTTCGTGGATATGAATACTTTTTCAGACATATGGGTAGTTTCACCTGCTAGAAAGTGGCTTGACTTTTGATTGTTTAATGGTGTTTCTGATTAAGAGAAGTTCTTAAAATTAATAAAGCCTAATCTGTCAATCTTTTCTTTCACGGTTGCCTGCTAACTACATCTCATTGCAAGTTCTCTCTTGAAAGGAAATCTGAACATCACAGCTTCCTGGATGCCATAGTGCTGAAAATTGTCAATTTTTTTTTCCTCTGTAATTTTGAACATATTAGTAATAGTTTAGTTTTTTTTCTTGTAAGAGTTTCTGCCTGATAACTTCGATATTTGAATCAACTTTATTTCTAGTATCTATTTTTTCTCTTGGTTTTGATCAAGGGCCTTTTTAATCAAGACTCATTTCTTTTTATGTAACAAGGGGTAATATATAAAAAGTCATCTTCCTTCAAAGAGGTGAACAGATACAATACACAGCACAATAGATCCTTACGCTATAGCATGGCTTTCAGTTGTACGTAGCTGGCTGGGGCTGGCTGTTTCAGACTTGTTCTTACTCCTAGGCCACAACCCTTATTCCTAAACCCTTATTCTTATTCCTTATTTGTAGGACTTACTTCAATGGCAAGAGTGCTGGGGTCTTAAAGAAAAGCTCATAGAGTTTATAAAGACCTCTCTTCCTTGAAAAGTCTTAAAATTCCAGTCTCAATCTCCTTAGAATGAGTGACTACTAAAATTTCTGATCCCCATTTTAGCCTGCTAGCTGCGGTTTCCTTCTATATTTTTTGGACTCTGCCTCATACGTCCATAGCTTAGGAGGCAGCCAACAATTAACGTGGAATATATACATATTTTAGAACTACCTTCTCTGTGAGTCTCATCTCTAAGAATGTTTGCTTTCAATTTCCAGCTTAATTCTTGAACTCCATTCTCTTCCCCTACAGCAAACCAACATTTTATTAATTTCTGGAAATGTATTTCTAAAAAAGATAGATAATTGCCCGGATAATTTGTAGGCAACGTGAAATTTGAGAACCACAGGCCTAGAATCTAGACGTAGATACACTTTGTCCACCGTCTCATGGGATCCCACCTTGGCTGTATGTTAAAACCCCAGCTCTGCCAGCGAGTAAAGCAAGACTGGGCACCTGTGCTGAGGGTCATGACATGCACGTTAAGCACACTGTTTTATTTCACCCTTCATGGAAGAAACATGGGCCTAGTTCATGTGATGGGGCTTCCATACTTCTCTCCCAGTTCTCCCAGGCTTTGTTCTGAATTTCAGCCCTTGTGGAAGCCGGGGGACCCCATAGATTGCTCAGCCTGGATCAGCCCCACTCACTTGGCAGTGCTGACGAGGTTGCTTCAATAAGGCCATGCAGCCTTCTGGAAGCAAAATCCTCTCCTCTATTGACTACGAGGGTTTCAACTGCCCAGAAACTATTCCTGCTTCCCTTCAGATGTGACAGAAGCCTGGACCAGGCGTGAGTCTATCTGACCAGATTGAAACTAGGTGTGACTGTTGACCGTCCTGCTTGGGAGGCTGCTCTAAAGCCAGGTCATTCCTCCCAGTTGAGGCCATGGAATTTTCTGTTTCATTTTTCTCATCGTGGGCTCAGCACGCCCTGCTGCAAATCCATAAGCATTTTTTCAGAAAGAAGTATAAAGGATTGGAAGTTCTGAATTTGAAGAAATTGTGTCCCCTCATTTTATACATAAGAAATCTACATGTTTAGTAACTGACAGATTCAGAGCCAGAATGAAAGCTCCCATTTAGAGACAAGGGAGTCTCTCCCCACAGTCTATGTTACTTCTTTTAAAAAATTTTATTTATTTATTTTATTTTTTAGAAAGGGGTCTCTCTCTGTGGCCCAGGCTGCAGTGCAGTGATACAATCATAGCTCACTGCAGCCTTGAATTCCTGGGCTTAAGCGATCCTTCTGCCTCAGCCTCTTGAGTAGCTGGGACGACAGGCATGAGCTAATTCACCCAACTTCAGTCTATATGTTCGATTACGTAGAAGGCTACTTATATCCACAGCTATTGGGACGTGCCACACCACATGCCGTGAGGGCTGAAGGATGATGGGAGCATAGGGAAAAGATAGCCAAAAGATAACCAAGATTTCTGCATCGTATGCCTTTAGAAAATAAAATTAAGACAGCGAAGACACAGGGTGCTGAACTAGAATGAAAATGTAAGCATGCTCTGACCAAGTGTTTGTGAAGTCCGTGTCTCAGTGGCTACAGTCGGGGCAGAGGGGTAGATGGACACTCCGTGTCTAGGTTCCGCTTCCTGCCACCCTGCTTCAGCTGCAGCATCTCTCCGTTGTCTGCTGCTGTCTATCTTATTATGAAATTATTTACATCTACAGATGGTATAATATGATAATATAAGCCTATGTGTTCAATGCCTACCTTGTAAATAGAATTGAAGTCCCCTGTGTAACTTTTCCCTGGTTTCATCTCTCTTCCTCCATCCTGCTAAACGGCCATTAATTTGGTAGTTATCCTTATCATTCATTGCTTCTATTTCATATATATGTACAATATGTAACTATACACACACAAATACTTACATATATAGCTGTGTATACACATATATACAGTTGTCCCTCAGTGCTACAACCCCCCGAAGATGCTCCAGTCCCTGGTATAAAATGGCAGTATTTTCATATAACCTATGCACATCCACCCATATACTTTAAATCATCTCTAGATTACTTATAGTACCTAATACGATGTAAATGCTATGTAAATAGTTGTTATATTGTTTAGGGAATAATGACAAGAAAAAAATCTGAACATGTTCAGTACAGATGCAATTTTTCCTTTCGAATATTTTCCATCCTCAGTTGATTGACTCCCCCATTGTGGAACCCATAGATAGGGAGGGCTGACCGTAATATGCATATATGCACATAAACACACACATATATATGTATTCTAAGAAAATATATAACATTGTTTAGGATGTTTTGAAATGTATATAAGTAGCATTATAGTGAAGCTATCTTTGCTTTTAAATATAACCTTTTCAATATTTTATTTAACAAATAATTACGGTACAAAATTTGAAGCGTTGAGGAAACGTATAAGGAAGAAAATAAAGTCATCCATAATTTCATCACTCTATTAATATATTGATCCAATGGTTTGCCTTCCATTTTTGAGAAATTTCTTAATAAATTTAGGATCATGTTGTATGTACAGTTTTGAATACCAACTTTTTTAGCATTACAGCAAACACATTTTGCCATGTAATGACTTTTTTAAAAACTTGGATTTTTGGTGTATTTATAATAATTATTCATATTTTCAAACATTCATATTTTCAAAAACATTTATATTTTCTCATGGTTTTGTCAAAAATGATGCATATCTTTATTGTAAATCTTTGATCGTATCTCTGATTATTTCCTTAGGTGTCTGAATCTATTCTTTGGAAGCTTTTGTTCTTCAAAATTAAATCCGTGAAATTAAACTGTGTGATATATGTAGGTTTGATTCCATTTTTATATTATTCCATCATAATAAGAAGATACCACATTTGTATTATTCATTTTCACATTGATAGATATTTAGTTTATTCTACTTTTTGTTACTGTGGACAATACTGCTAGGAGCTTGCATGTGTATGTTTTCTTGGGGAATTCTGCCAGAAGGAAGGGTCATATCTGGAAGTCACATTGCCCAAATCTCTTTGTGCCTGTTGGATCACAGCAAATTGTGTCACAAAGTCACTGCATTGATGCACTCACTGACAGTTAACAAAGAATCTCCATTGGTCCATATCTTTTCAAACATTTATTAAGATTACACATTTTATTCATTACCAATTGAATGGATGTGAAATGAAACAGCTTGTGGTTTTAATTTGGATTTTCCTGATTACTCGTGAGATTGAGCATCTTTCCATATCATTATTAGCCATTTATGTTGACTCTCTCTGAATTGTCTAATTATATTTTTTCCCATTTTATCTTGGATCAGTTGTCTTTTACTTATTGATTTGTGAGTATTGTATTGATTTCCTTAAGTCTTTTAAAAATCTGTTGTAGTGATGTTACATGTATATTTTTAACTTTAAATGAATACAGTTCGGAAGGTTTCAAAGACTATATGTATTTGATAATCATTCATAAAACCGAACTCTTTTGTCTTACACAAGAAGACACTAAATAAATAAATAATTTTCCCAAGGACACCTAGACATTCAGCGGCAGCCAGTTACAGAACCCATATCTCCTTACCTTCATCTTTTCCAATTCTATGAAGCAAATAGATATCAAGAACCTATATATGCCAAGCACAACTGTACCACCAAGGATGCCAACACGAAGGGCAGAGCCGAGTCCTCATCCCATGACCCTGCCTCCACACTGCACTTCCTAATACAGTGGACAATCTAAGTTACTTGAGGTCCTAAATTAAACAGTCTCCTGTATCTCCTTCGGTTTCTATGTATGTTTCACCTGTCTGAAATAAATGGTCTTCTCCATTTATTCTGCCACATTTCTTCTTATTCCATTTTTATGATTCGACTTAATCATATCCTCATCTGCCTTTTCTTGTAACTGCCTTAGGCACTGTTAGCCATTTCCTCCAGAGGGACTGACCTTATTATCTTTACCTTAGGTATTCTCAGGTCTATCCTCCTCTAAATACTATGATACCTGAAGACAGGGTTCATATGGTTTGTATTCCCAAGGACTAGACATATAACTTTGTAACAACCATTTGTGGAATGAATGAATGATTGATAGACTGAAAGGAAAGCTGGGGTCAGACTCCATTCAGACGCCCCCTCCCCAGCCCCACCACAATTCTGTCACTGTGTAATGTGCTTGAGACAGATTTCTAAGTACTGGATCTATACCTATTTGACTTATTGCCACAAATATAGCATGGGAGATGGTCAGTTCTGAAAAATAAGCAATTACCTAAAACTTGCTTTCAATTTTAGGACTTAGCATAATTTGATTACAGGTCCTTTCGAGATGCATGCTCAGCAATAATGTTAAAGAATCCACTTTCTACTGAAACTGCATCCTCCAGGTGTCTAGAATGGTATTAATAACAGTAAAGTGAAATTCATCACCTATATTTTACAGCTTCACTAGGTGAGAAAGTGACAAATAGATCCCCCAAAAGATTGTGACACTCTTGATACATATAAACCTTTTTAGATTGCTTTTCTGCTTGAGAGTCATCAAGAACATCCTGCTATAATTTATTGTGAAATCAGGAGTCTCAGTAACGTCAAGGCCAAATTCTCTTCAATTCATTTATTGCTTTTATTATATCTTGTTTGATGCTCCTATGCATTTTAAGTAGTTTGAAAATTGTAAGTGTTTCCACCAGAATATATTAACTAGAAATAATTTTCCCTCACTCCCTTACTTGTCAAATTACAGACATCACATAAACAACTCACCGGAATTAAAACAACTGATTCACATACATTGTGCATCTAAGCGTGAGTCAGAGCTTCCTAACGTCTGAAGCTATTTCCTGCTTGCAAATTAAGCCTCTCTGCTTTTTCCCCAAGTAAAACTTAAACTGTGCAAGAAGTGGCATGCTATATATTGTTCTCTGCTGTAACCTTGGTACCTTCAACAGAAGCTGGAGCTTGCCTGCATTATTCCGTGATGCAGAGATTATTATAAAACACATGTTTGAGATGAAGGAAACAAAGGTCAGAGAAAATAAGTAATGTGTACAGAATCAAGCCCTGAGATTTGTTTTATGTAACCAAAGCCTGGCCCTGGCAATCCTGAAATCTTTGGGGCCCTCTTCCATGGCTCGTTGAGGAAATAGGTTCTATCCTGGGGTAACCTGGGAGTCTTATTTTAAAGGAACATCTCTTGTACTTCTAGGTTATTTCTCATCACTAGGACAGAAAGAGGTGACTGACACCTCTCTCAGAGTGGCCAGTTACTCAGAGTGGCCACCAGACAGCCATGGCATCTGGAGAGACAGGAAGCGACTCGTTCGTATGACACCATCACTCCTTGCCGGCACAGCACCACGCCGAGCTTTCCCCCAGGCATGCCGCATCCACACTAATCCTTCTGCTAAATGCTGGGTTCCTGCTCTTCTCTAATAATTCTCTCACGCTCACACATTCTGCTTTGTCCTGAAAACCACACACTGTTAAATAGTTGGGGCTCTATAGGTACAATTCAAATCACAAAATCACAGAATTTTTTATTTTAAAAGGAAGGAATATCTATCTACATCTAGTTTAACCCTTTAAGTTTACTTACAACTGTGGCTTGAGGAGGTAACATGATCCATGCGAGGCTAACAGGTGTATTACGTAGTGCATTAAACAGTGCATGAGGAGTTGATAAGTGCTGTGGGGAGAGGTTGTAGTGTTTAACAGAAGAGGAAAATAAGAAGACAAGACTTAAAGCAAAGACTTTAAAATGAGGTTATTTCAGAGGTAATTGGGGTAAAGTAATGCAGGAAGAGTTAACAGAGCAGAGCCTAAGGTGACAGCACACTTGGTACCTTTTAGGAAGAGCAAGGAGACCCACGCAGCCACGTAGAGTGGGCAGGACTGAGTCGTGGCAGAGGAGATCAGAGGGGTAGGTGTCGGTGGAGAGGAAGACCATCTAGAGCTTAAGTAGTTGCAAAAAGAACACAGAATATATTCTTATAAACTATAAGAAAACATGTAATAAAAGTAATAGTGGAAATCAATAAAATAGAAAATGAAGAAGTAGGCAGATCAACAAAACCAAAATTTGATTCTTTGACTAGACTAACAATAACTGCTGATCAAGAGAAAAGAGATAAGTTAACAAATATATAATGTTATAAATGAAACACAGGAGAGAGTGTGAATAAAGTTGACATATAAAGGATGATAAGAGACTATCGTCAATGTTTTTTTAACCAACAAATAGCAAGACACAGACAAAATGGATGAATTCTAAGAAAGTACATCTTTCCAAAGCTGGCAATAAGAAACAGAAAACCTAAACAATCTTTTAATATTAAAGTAATTGAAATAACAGTATGGTCATTCAAAATAAATACCAGGCCCAGATAGTTGTATAGGTGTTTTCAACTAACAGTTATAGGTTTAGATCATTCCCTTCTGAAATCAGAAAAAAAGGGTATTCTCTCCATCTCTTTTGGCATAACCTTGAATCCAAGACCAGAGAATACAATTTTGGAAAAAGAAATTATCAGGTTATTTAACTCTTGGATATATATATATATATTCTTAAAAAATTAGTAAATCAAATCAAACAATGTATAAAAAACATAATAGGTTTGATTAGGTATGATTCAGGAATGCAAGAATAGTTTAATTTTAGAAAACCTAAAGATGCCATTTATCAAAACAGAAAATCTCTATTTACATGTGAATAGATGCAGAAAAAGCATTTGACAAAGTTCATTATAAATACACGACCAAAGTGCTTAGTAAATTAAGGACAAAGTGAATTTCATTTGATAAAGCACATCTACAAACTACCTACTATAAACGGCTTAGTGAATGAGAAAACATTAGAAATGTTATTTTTAATATCAACATCATAAGACTCTCTTGCATCAAAGATTTTGTGTACCTGGGATAAAGCAAAAACAATTTTTTAGCTTTTCCTCCTCCTTCTGGAACATTTCCTATGATGCTCGTGACATTAGTTTTCTCCTCTCTTTACACTCTGTCTTTCACACCGGCTCTACAGTTTGTTTCAACAATGACAGCCGTTTGGGTCTGGGGCTTGCTTCTCTCAGCCATGAAGGCCTTTGGAGAAAGGAGGTTGGAAGAGGAGAAAGAGATACTTTCTCTGCTCCTGATCTCTCTCTCTCTCTCTCTCTCTCTCTCTCTCTCTCTCTCTCTCTCTCTCTCTCTCTCTCTCTCTCGCCTAGATGCCTCCTGCACATCTCTACTTGCATGTACTGTTGGTATCTCCGACTCAACAGGCTTAAAACAAAGCTCATTATTCTGACCTTCCAGCCAGCTCTTTCCCAGTCTTCTTGTCTATTAAAGGCAGTTTTTTAACCTCCCAGTCCACCAGGTTTAACACTGCTCATTCATCTGTAACTTTTCCTTCCACTTTCAATCAGTCATGAAGATGTATAAAGTCAGTCTCCACACGACCATTCACCAAACGACCAAATCCACTTCCCCGGCCTTCGTTTCTGCTGCCTAAAGGTAAAAGCTATCATGGATCTGGAGTTTCACAATGTCAGAGTGTGTACACTGCTTGATTGATTTCTCTTAAAGAATGAGGCTGGAATTCCCATTATTCCCAGTTGTCAAATCTGCATTGGAAATGTTAAATATTAATAACTTGCCAATGCCACATCTCTGGTAAGTGACATGGCCAGTGGTTGCGGGGGGGGGGGCAGGTCATCTCATGACAAATATCCTGCATTTAATATTATTACATGATGCTTTCTAGACGTTTTCTAAGCTGCAGTCATGCTCCTCAGTATCCCCTTACAAATATTCTTACAAATGCATTCCCTAGTAAAAAGCAAATGCTATCTTAAATTTCTTTTGGTATCATCACTCAATTATTTCCATGAAAAATGTTCTTAGCCCCAAATCCCAAGTGAATTGATAATAGGTCCACGTAGTAGTGCTTTCTTGCTGGAAGAACCATTCTTGATGAACATGTACAGCTCTGTGTTACCCTGGTTTCCAGGCACATGGGACACGTTATATACGGTTCTTTGGGTACTTGACTCCATTCCTCTTATAGTGTTCAAATTTTGTATCTCTTTATTTCCCACAGAAAATAAATGTCTATTGCAGAGCCTTGACTATCGCAGGTACATAATAAATCCTCACAGAATGAATCATTAATTGATAGGCTTTAGTTTCTCATTAAAATTGTTTGAAATTTTCAATTTTTATGAAATACTTTAGATGTGCAAAAGGTATAAAGTGATATCGTGCACACTTTTTAGCATACTATCCAGCTTAGAAGGTAAACATTACCAGTTAAAGTCCTTGTACAGCCACACCCATTCACCTGCTCCCTCATTCTGCATCTCATGTGTCTCATTCTCACTCATTCCATTTTTACTTTTTCTATTCATGCATGAATCTCTCAACATTTGCACAAATACACTCCCTAGCAGAAGCAAATTCAAAAGGAAGCAAAAGTAACAAGTGGTATGTTTCACTGACCCTTTTAGATCTGCAGTTGGATTTTCCTTAGTACTTTTCTGGACTAATATTCAATTGAAGTATAAGGCTAATATTTATTTTTAGTCTAGAAAAACATATATGGTCAGCATCTCAGTTCCCAGGAGGAAAAATAGGAAAATTTCTGTGTGACCAGCTGTTTCCTTGAGCCTGAGAAGATTTACTTAGTTAGACCTTCTTGTTCCTGTTTCTCACTAATATATTTTTATCCAGAAATGAACTATTGTAGTTTCTTCCTCTTTGAGAAATTATACATGATATATAATAAAACTTAAAAAATTGTTTTTGTCTTTTCAATTTCCAGATAATTTTTAAAGGTATGGAGACATAGTTCATGGAACTTAAAACTATTTATAAAATTAATTACATTAATGTTTGTGGTATATAGAATGTAATGCAATGTCAGACAGATAATTTATCTAATGTAATATATAGTATTTTATTATAATGTATAATATACATAAATTTATATAATTTATATAATACCATGAAATGAGAATTTTGGATTGGGATGTTTTATTTATATAATTATTTTTATGTATTCCCTTTTAATTTAAAATATTTATGTTCATTTTTAAAAAATAGTGTATAAAGAATAATAAAATAAGTATCTGTGACTTCACTACTCAAGAACTACATTGTTCCTAATATAATATATCCCACTATAAACTCTTTCCATATACTCTCTCTTACTCCCCATATTCCTTGACTTTTTCATTAATATTTTTTTTTAGTTTGGTAACATTTGTATATATCCCAAAACAGTGTATTTTAAAATTTTGCTAGTTTGAGGTTGTATAGAAATGTTATCTACAACTTTCTATTGGAACTAAATGCTAAGTACTGAAGTATGTAGCCATACTTTCATTTTTTTTTTTGCTGTATAACATTTTAATTTTGTTTATATAATAATTTATTAATTTTTTGTACATTTTTCATATAATTTTAAAATTGATGCTACAATTAATACTTCTTTGAAAATTCTTACACGTCACCAGGTGCACATATGTAAAAGTTTCCCACGAGTATATAATAGAAATAGGTTACTGACTTACAAACTGTGCAACTGTTTACATTTACAAGATAATGTATTGCAAAGAAATTGTGCCATTTCATAACCTTAACAGAGGTATGGAAGTGTCTGTTTATCCACACCCTCAGCAACACTTATTATTATACTTTTTATTGATAATCTAATGAATGTACATTAGTAGTTTAGTGTGGTCTAAATTTACAATTTCCTGATTGCTAAAGAGGTAAAGTATAATTTCATTTGTTTATCGGAAATTTATGTTTCTTTTCTCTGTAATATATAGTCACATCATTTGACCCTTGTTCTAGCGGGTTGCTTTTTGTCTTTTCTTAATGATTTTTAGAAATCCATTACATCTTTTTGGTTCAATACATTGGTTAGCTTTAGGTATTATATGCAGCTTTTCCCAATTTATAGATTATCTTTTTACGCTCTTTATAATGTCTTTGATGAATAGAAGCTCTTAATTTTAATATAATCACATTTATCAAATTATGACTTTGTGCCCCCAAGTCATAAATATCTTCCTCCACTTTTTCTAAGAGCTTTGAAGTTTCCTTTTCATTTCTAAGTATTTATTACATCCATACCTCTATACATTTATTATCATCTATGGTGTAAGAATGTAATTTCATATTTTTTACACAATTAACCAGTGTTGCCAGCCACATTTATGGCATTTATATTTTGTCTCATTTCTCTCTAATGGTACCTAAGTAATAATAAATACATCAAATCCATATATTTACGTGTCCCGGGGCCCCTTTTCTATTTCTCTGACCTCTCCTGTTAGATCTCCCAGTCAGGTTCCTATTAGGTAATATGTTCCTTAAATGAGGTTGATGTTCCCTGTGTTTCTGTTCTTGGAATTCTGTTTATTTAGTTGAACCATATAAAATTGCCAGTACTGTTTTTGATCCACAAAAATAACAACTTCATCTTGTTCAAACTGAAATAGAATCCCTGTAACATCTATTCTAATATCTCTAGCTCTAGTATCAGTATTGATCCACAAATATGTAATTTTCCCCAATGTTGCTCCCTGGCTTTAAACCTAAATTTTCATCTCCTTGCTACATACAGGTACCCTGCTGGCATTTAAACTACAACATGTTCAGATTTAACCCATGTTTTAGAAAATCAACTCTCCTTCAGAGTTAGCCAACATACCGTTTTTTTTTTTTGTTTGTTTGTTTGTTTAATATTATCAGACTGATCTGTACCAAGAAAACGACTAGCTTTTTTTCACCCAAGCACCCTACTAGCTTCAGGATCATTTCATAACCTTGTTAAATTGAATTTTTACTGAATCCAGTCAATTCTTTTTATGATATTTGAGATTCATCCATTCTCTGTATTCTTTTTGAAATTGTTCCAGTTGCATCCCTCTCTCTTATCGTAACCACTGCTATATCTTAATATCTGAATCTAATTTAGTGTTATTCAAAACCGAGTTGACAGAGAGAGAGGTCAGGCAGATAGAGATCAAAATGTCAGTTGCTACAAGGAGTTTTCTTTAAATTTGACTGAGTGGATTCTTACCAGACTGATCTTACAGGAGAAAACAACCACAAACTCTGAACAACGTACATGAACAAAAGCCTCTTGAATGCATGAGAGAGTGCACAAAAGTAGGCAAATTTCATAGGAGAGTAGACACGTGAAAGAAATGGTATCGTTTCCCATTTTGTGGCTTTTTTATTAGCTTGAAAATAAGCCATAATCACACATGGGGTGAAAAACTTTTTTAAAACAGCTGTGATCTTTGTGGCCTGAAAACCTACAGGACAAAGATAAGACCCAACAACGGTGACTGATGACTGAGACGGGGATACTAGCGAGGAGCAAGTAAGAGAGAGGGAGCCTCGAAGCTGATGCGTGAACATTGGCAAAATCTGTGGGAGAACTAGGGGGACTCTGAGTCACATACACATGGGGAAGCCTCAAAGCAGCCAAGCACAGGACAAAAGATTTGAACTGTTGCTTAACTAAATGCCATGCCACAAACTTTGCATTAGAATTCAACAAAATGAATTTCCTGCTAAAACAAACAAAACAAAAACCAACACTCCTGAAGATTAAAACAGAATTTGATGTCTGGGTACAATCCAAAATTATTTGACATACTAAGCCCCAGCAGCACGTGAGCCATTCTCAGTGGAAAAGGCAGTAGAAAGGGCTTCCAAATGACTCAGAAGCTGAAATTAACATTCAAACATTTTACAGCAGCTATTAAAATTATACTTAATGAGTTAAAAGAAAATATGCTTCCAATGAAAAAAAAGAACTCAATCCTAGAACCAAAAAATAACATGTCAGTCGTTAAAACTTCTTAGAATAGGCTTATCAGTAGAATGGAGCTAAAAGGAGAAAGATAAAGTGAACCTGAAGTTGAGCTAATTGAAACAATCAAATGTGAAGATGGCAGAGATAAAAGACTGTAAAAAAAATGTCAGTGGATCCTCTCAGACCTAGGGGACAGTATCAAGGTCTAACATACATATGCAACTGTATTCCAGAGGGAGACAAGACAGACAATGATGGAGTTATTTTCAAATATGAAGGCCCAAATTTTCCATATATGGTGAAAGTAATAAATCTACAGATTCAAGAAGTTCAGTAAACCCCGAGCAAGAAAAAGGCAGGAAAAAAAAAAATGCCTAGTCATATCATATCCAAATCGCTAAAACCAAAGATAAAGAGAAATCTTGAAAGGAGCCAGAGCAAAATGACACTACAGACAGAGGAACTGCCTTTCAAATGCATGCTAATTTTGCAAAATCTAAAACACTGAAATAGTGTGCAATATATCTTTAAGTGCTAAAAAAAAAAAAAACTTGTCAACTCAAAATTCTATATTCACCAAAAATATATTTTACTAATAAAGGTGAAATAAACAATTTTTTAGAGAAAAGAAAATTAAGTGACATTTTCTTCAGCAGACATACACTACAAATATGCTAAAGTAAGTTCTTGGTGCTGAAGGGAAAGGATACCAAATGGATACTTAGACATTCAGAAAGAGTGACTATCACCCCAAATGGCAAAATTATGGATAAATATAAAAACTACATTTTCATTTTAATTTCTTTAAAGAGCAGAACTGTTTCAAAAACAAAAATATTGTCATGTGCAGCTTATACGGTACACATTTTAGTACATATAACAAAGACAGCATAATATATCTGGAGGTCCATGAGCTCATAGTGTTGCAAGATTTCCACATTCAACATGAAGTGGTACAAAATTAAGTCCAAATAGTCTCTGAAAAGCAAAGGATTAAACATCAAACAATAAGGCAAAGGAGTATGATCAAAGAGCAAACAGATCAATGGAGAATTCTAAAAATGTTCAAATAATTTAAAAACAGAAATCAACAGAACAGAGAATGAAGAAATAGAGGGAAAAGCAGTAAAAATTAATAAAATGGTAGACCTATGTCCCATCATGTCAAACATTGCATTAATTGTTATGGTCAAAACACTCCAATTAAAAGGCCTCATGCTGTGTTCTTGAGTGGTTTGCATCCACCCCAAATCAATTATAATTTTGCATAGATAGTAGGAAATCTTGATTCATATCACATAGGCAATTAGGCAAATATAGATTTAAATTCAGAGATTCAGTGAGTGCTGTATGGATTGGGAAGCCACAGGAGTAAATTGCTGCCTAATAAGGAGTAATTATCCCCAAATTAAGCCTCAGGGATGCTTATTTGGTAGAAGGTGTGAAAGGGTTCAGGAGCAAGAAGAACTGAAGAGGATAATGTCAAACTAGACTGAGGTGGGAGAGATTTAGAATTGAATGTTGAGAGGGATCAACAGAAAAAGGGAAAATCAACATTGCCGGGTCAGGTGATTAGGTCGCTGGTTCCTTACAGTTTGCATTCTCTGGCATGGTAAACACTGGACAAGAGAGCAAAAAAGGTGACTGGTAGGCTGGACATGAAGAAGCAGATGTTGATTGCCTGGAAATTTTGCCTCAAAAAGAAGGCTAGGCTAATTACCCAAATACCCCATTCTATTACCCAACAGCCTATTTATAAATAGTGAAGGAGCACAGCTTTTACAGGGAAAATAACCCCCTGTCACTACGAAGAAACCTTCTATTTAAAAATTTTGCAGCAAAGACACCTTATAATATGCAGCCTACCCAGGGCAATCCTTTTGTGAATGGAAATTTCAGGGATTCCATGTGACTCATTAGACTGAACATGCTCCCCAACTCTGGGAGACATGTCCTTTACTGTTTCAGCAAGTTGTGTTCAAAGGAAAAGCAGCCCACACCTAATCTCTATTTGCCATAGCTGCCAAAACATATTACAACAAATAAAGGAGGCAGTCAGCTGAATAAGTGAATCCCTCTCTTGGAAAATGACATCCCAGCGCAGCCTGCCAAAAGAGCTGCAGAGACTCTAAGTCACGCCAAGGAAGGGAGGAGGAAGAACAGAAGAGCCATCCTTCGTGAGTGAAGGCAGCGGAGTGCGGCAGCCAAGTGGTTAACCAGAATTTACCTGTGGACTTTGAATCACCACGACCCTGCCCAAGCAATTAAAATGTAGACTTTCAGGCTGAGGCATGCTTTGGGGGAAAGGGGAGCACTAGCTATGTTAATAAAAAACACAAACGTAGCCAAAGATGAATTCTGGAACACAAGATATATGAAAATTGAATTTAACAAACCTTTCTTGAAAGGTTATCTCATGCAACCCCTGTGTGTTATAAGGAAGACTTGGTCTCCACCTTCCAGTCACCTACAATTTAATCATGATGTTGGGGCCCCAACATGAGTCTAACGCTCTTCACTTAAGGACTGATTTAATTGATTAGGTAGTTAACACCTGATGCAGGAAGTGGATGCTGAGATAGAGTTAGGAGGGCAAAAGTCTTAGGAAACACCTATGAAAAGAAAGCAACAGGAACAGGATGGCAGGGGAAGCCATCCGGCAGTGATGTGGACTGCCAAAGTCCCTGCCAGCCCAAAGCAGGTGTTCTGGAGGAAAGCTTGCCCCCTAGAGGTGGCTTGCTTTGGGCAGACATGAAGGTCTTGCTTAGTCGGTTTTTGGAGGCAGCCCTGAGCATGACTTGCGGTGGACCCTGAAGCAGCAAACAGCTTGGGGGCATCAGCTACACATTCTCCTCACATGAAAACAGTCCTGGAGTGGGATCTGAGAGGCACACCCCTGTGTCTGGCTAATACCAGAACACAAAGAAGGGCCATCTGCCTCAGCTCCTTCAGAGCATGATGAGAGAGAGTAGGCTAAATAGGGCTGACTTCAGCTGTTCCTCCCAGAGACAAAAGGAGACTATGGCTGGTCTCTGGCAGTCATAAATGAACATGAACTAGAAGACTCTGGAAGACTCTAGAAGGCTCTCAGATAAAACACTGGTTCATCATCCTGAGAGGGCGGGTGTGCCTAAGGATGACACTGAGCACTGAGCATCCCCTGGATTGAAGAGGAAGAGACAGACTAACTCTTTACCCTGAGTACAGCTGGGTTTTGTGGATTCAGGGACAGGAATTCTAGGGACCAGGGACTTACAAGTATATAACTCGTAGGACTCACTGCTGTTCACTTGTGTGAGCAATGTGGCTGGTGCTTCTTCTCAGTAGAAGAGGCTGGCATACTGATGTTGCCCCTGGAATATGCAGAGTTTGGGTGACTCCTGGGGAGTCGAGGGTGCTAGCCCATAAACACCAAAAAGAGTTCCCTTCTCCTCCTCAAGCAAGATCCCTAGGAGTATTTACCACTGAGAAATCTTAGGGCCTGCCTGGATGGAATCAGTTGAGTCAGCTCAAGGAAGCAACGTTTTCCTTATAAAACACATTATCTGGGTGTATAGAACACTCAACGGGTGTTTGTCTCTCGGTGTCTCTTACATTTAAACAAGGTCTTACTTACATACATAATTATGGGAAAGTGATGTATAATATTGATCTATAATATTTGACAATACTTAAGAAGACTTTGATAGTCACTTTGAAATGTAATATCTAGAGATGGGACTAATGGAAAATCAGAAAAGAGGGTGTTTGGGGTTGAAATACCTCAAGATACAATAGTTATACTTTATTGCCATTTTTATTCCACAGTGGTTAGGCTAATTCTTTCCATGTATTTTTTTTTTCAGGATTATTAGGGATGAGAAATGGGCATTGCATATTGTGCCTGTTCTTTTGATTTTGGGAAATGAGCCTTGAAAGCTTACCTAGGTTTCAACAGCCATGAGACTTTCTAAAAGGTAAATATTTTTCTATTTCATACCCTTCAAAAGAGTCTCATATCCTGATGATGGAACCCTGTTTTCAGATATAACTTCTACTTTGGGTCATAGCAAAACCTATTCTTTTCTCCTACTTCTGTGTCTTCCTCCCTTCTCTTGCTCTTTCTTTAGGCTTCTCTTCTATTTCTTGTCTATTTTCTTCACTGTTATTGGGTCCCTTCTATATACATCATATAAAACAACTAATCTTCATGAAGAACTTGGAATGCCAAAATAGTGTACCCATTTTAGAGATGAAGAAACTAACTCTCAAAGTTCAAAGAGATTTATTTCCCTTTCTTATTTATCTGTACTTATAAAGTGAAGCTAGTTAGTTAGTACTAAGTAAAATTTTAAATCTCACTTTGGCAACCTAGTTAAGTATTTTCCTAATATAGCTGTTTTTTTAAAAACCTGATGATGGACATTAGTTATGTGACTGACGAGTAATAAAAAAAGAGTCAAAAGTAAAGGAAGAAGCAGGAGAAAAGAGGATAAATTGACTGGAGATAAAAAATATACTCAAGGTAATTAAAAACTGATGCAATGCATATTGCCACGTGAGAGAAACCACTCTGGAAAAAATGACATATTGTATGATTTCAACTCTATGACATTCATAAGATGAAAAACTATAGGGAGAGTAAAAAATATGAATGGCTTCCAAGAGTTGGTACAGGAGGGTGAATAGATAAAAAGAGATTTTTAGGGCAGTTAAATAAACTATTCTTTAAAATAATATAATAATGAATACATGACACTATGCATTTGGAAAAATCCATAGACCATACAACACAAAGAGTAAATACTGATGCCGGCTGTGGATATTAGTTAATTATACTGTACCAGTATTGGTTTATCAGTTGTAACAAATGTACCACATTGATGCAAAATGTGAATGGTAGGGGAAACTGGCAAGGGGAAAGAGACTATATGGGAGCTCTGCACTTTCAGCTCAATTTTTCTGTAAACCTAAAACTGCTTTAGAAAATAAAGTCTATTTTTTTTAAAACCTTCCTTTTAAGAAATCTGGTATAGGAGAAAGATCGGCCAATGTCCAGATGTCAAAATATATCCCAATCTTAGGACACATTTTACAGTTGTGAGATAGGTTGCCTGCTAAATTACTGAATAGAATAGATGCTGAGTGACTTTAAATCATGAACAAAGAACAAAGAGAAAGGATTCTAATATAAATTTCCGTTTTTCTCTATTCACGGCAGACAGCATGCTCACGCCTTTAAGTCGCGGACAGATGGCTCGGTGACAGGCGGTGGGTATTCATATGTGCAGGACTGAATCTCATTACACTCTAACAAGAAGATTATAATGGAGACAATCAAAACCAAGCCTGGCTAATCATATGCAAGAGACACTGATTTTTTTTTTTTTTTAACTGAGGGCAGGGACATTTTCATGCAATCTGAGAAATCTGATGATGGATGTTACTTTCATTATCTTTTATTTCCTTTGTTCCTAGAAAAGCTAAGTAAACAAATGTAATTTAAAAACTAATTTCCAATTACATTACAGTTATTTTTATTATTGTTTCCCCACAATATTACTTTGGAGCAACCATCTCTTTTTCTTGCTTATATTTTTATTCTTATTATCTTTCTAGAAGTCCTTTAAAGTGTCTATTATAAACCGCTTTCTGCCTCTTAAAATATGTACAATCAATAAGGAAAAGAGCTTTTCGGCACAACCTCCCAGTATTACCAGCAAACCAAATGTCAATATGTGGCAAATACACAAGCCTCTATTTTATTTTATAATGTAAAAGCAGATGATACAGGCCAGCTTTTACCTATAAATGCATTAAAATACTAGCAATCTCATATATTTTGTAGAAATCAATTAAAAATATGCATCCATATAAGACCTTTTGGGGGAGAAGTAGTAAAATATTAGGTTATTTTTTCAAAATTATCAAAAACTTCAAAATCCATGCCTATTTTATAATGATCATTCTGTGGCCTATAACCATCCTGGGACAGGTGGGATTTCAAAAGACTTTCATCCATAAAAGGGAAGCTCAATAACTGAAAATGTAGCACCCCAAGTGTTGCATATATATGTGAAAGAAATTCAGTTAATAAACCACAAGGGATGTAAAATAGTGATAGATGTTTCTCAATATAAATAAGGGTTCCAGCAAAATAGCAGGGACTGGGGGAGCAGGGAAGCTGGGTGGACACTGAAATAAGACATCATTGAGCATCTTTAATTCACAATGTGTTGAGGTAAGGTGGGAGTGGGGTGGGGTTAGTTTATACAAGAAGACAGACTAATCTGAAAAATCTCTTGGGACAAACCCATAAAAACATCAGGTAAAGCCATGTAAATACTATTTTCAATGCATAGTTGAGGTGCCAGAAAAAGAAGGGAAATCTCCTTGCAGCAGAAATAAACCACAGGGCAAAGAATGCAAAGCAAGATACAGCTTTCCTGGAGGGGTGTCAGGGAAGGGCAGTGACACGACCAGGGCACTGGGCCACCATCTTTCTGTGGAACCAAGCATAGAAGCCTTCAGCCTGCAGGAAGCAGGTGATGATCAAGAAAACACCTGCACCCTTGAGGTAAACTGTCTAACAAACTCTCACCCACCTGAGAAGGCAAGGAGCAACTTCGCTGGCTCCAGGGGAAAACATGCTCCTGTGTGAATTGTAAACCCCAGCCCTGCCCACTACAGTGGTTTGGGGTGGAGAAGTATGAATATTCTGTGATTCAGAAACACAGAATGCCATAATTTATATAAAACAGGTTTCCTAGGCTTGTGGAGACACTACTGGATATTTTACAAAAGAAAAGACAAAACTGCCTTGAATTCACGCCATCAGGATTCCCAGATAGAGCCCTGCTTGAGTTCACAATGCAAAGTTATGAGACATGCAAGAGAACAAGCCTCCATAAGCAAGAGATATTAATAGCATGAACAAAATAGTAGAAGTAGAATTCCAAGAATTTCCTATAGCATAATCATCCATAGAAGCTGCAAAATAGATTTGAAATGAGTAAAGATATAAAAGAAGGTGCTGAGTCTGTAAGAAAATAGCACTATAGCAAAACAGAAAGAGCAATTTAAAATAATAATAGACGTCTTAGAAATTTAAAGAAAGTATAGTCATTAAAATTAAAATCACAGTGAATGGACAAAACTGTAGATTAGATACAGCCAAAGAAAAAATTGATAAGAAGGAAGATTAATCTACACAGTGGTTCTCAATCTTGGCTGTATTTTAGATCTCCTGGGAACTCTGATGCACCCTAGTGTTTCAGGCTATACGCTGGACCAGTTAGATCAAAATCTTCAAAGAGTTGGATATAGAGCTCAGTGTCTTGTAAAGTTCTGCAGATGATTCCAATGCGTGGTGTTCCAGCAAAGCTGCCTCAGGAATAGTGTACAGGAAATTGAGTAACAGAAACACCATGATACACACATACACACACACACACACACACACACACACACACACACACACACACTGTGTCTTTTTAGTTCTGTATTTAGTGAGTGCATTTTCTGTGCTAGGCACCCTACCAGGCCCAGTAGATTAAAAGATAAATGAGTGGCAAAAACTAACAGTTTCAAGATGCATCACAAAATACAAACCTACTAACGTGCTGCATTTAATAGGAAATTAATGGCAGCTAAAATTTAGCTGTAACATGGAGAATAGAATAATATACCTTTTGCAATAAAGGTATATTAAGGAATTTCAACTGATCGGGATATGTCTGTGGAAAACCATTGCATGTTCTCCCCAGTAACCTCCCGTGACTGTGCTGCACTGAAACCTCCCAGGGCTTCAGTCCTCCACAATTCCTGCTCCTTCCACTACGGGGATCCCAGCGGCACCTCAGCTGTGGCCGGCTCACTCCAGTCTTCACAAGTGTCTTCTGCATCTCCCCTTCTTCCTGGGGGGCAATTCCCCAGGTTCCCCGTGGGAAGGGAGGGAACAATCTCTCCATGAACACTGAATTCACCACTGTGTTCCATCCTTCCTAAGGTCTGGAGATGGAGAGAAAATGTGGGGTGGTGGCTGGAGTTAGGGTCTGCACTGAAGTCTCTCAGGGAATCCCTGGGAAGGTGGATGAGCCCCAATTACGATGACGTTCTGATGTGAGAATATGTCATTCTCTGCTTTAGGCCATCAGTCTGGAACCACTGAAAACACTTTTTCTGCTTGCCACATCTTTCCCCCACAATTAATAATTTATAGTGTCTATCTTTTAAAAAATAAGCATTGCACTTGATTGTTATATTTCTTTTTCACTAATCTTGTAAAATTCTTGAAGTGTTGAAAAAAATCCCCACATTTCAGAATTATTTTTTGGAATGATTTCCACCATTAAACTTATAATGTTGATATTCTTTAAAAACAGGCAGACAGCGATATCAATGTTTTCCAACTCACTAGTTTGCCATGTTTTGTATTGATTAAATAATTCAAGTTAAAGATGATGTGACCTGGCAAAGCGCATCTCATTACAGCTGGAGGCCCCGATGCCTATCATTTTCTGCATTATACTGCCACACAGTGGATCGCTTTCTTACAGTACACCAGCTAGACCAATACCTCCTTTGCCATTATCAGTATTGTTATTTAAAAAATCAGAGCAACCACCACCCAGACATTAGCACAGGTCCGCTAGTGTGCGACACTATTCATCTGTCTTGACAAAAGACTCACGATGTCATTTTTAAAAAATCACAATAAAAGAAAAATCTCAATGATTATATTAGCCTTTTTGGATGAGTTTTGTTTAATAAAACCCAACAATATCATATTTTTAAGTCATGTTGATAAAAAAATATGGAATCAGATAGGTAGATGGTTCCCTAGAAATAGTTACTTTAAATTTGTCATTTTACATATGAAAAAACTGAAGCCCAGAAAGGAAAATATATCACAAGCATTTGTTGAAGCCCTCAAACCTAGTTAGTAAATTCAGGTCTAAACCCCAGGAATTGTGACTCATAGCCAGGCTTTCTCTGTAATTCGGTTTTATGCATTAAGAAAACCGTCAAACTGATTTATTGGTGGGAGTGTCAGTAAGCCATGGAAACAATTAGCAAGATGAGATAAGCTTAGTCACTATGTTATGAAATAAAATGACAGGTCACCTGAAGCAACACTGCGTGTGTACAGTGATGTCCGCCACCTGGAGGGCGAAAGAAAGTCTTTAGGGGACACAAACTCAGCTTTTCCATCAGATTTTTTCTAGGCTATAGGGCCGACTCATAGGTATCATGGTATCAAGATGCAGCTTGTGGTGAGCCTAAACACATCCAAATCACACCATTATGTAGGTAGATAAAAATTTTAAATTTTCAAGAAGAAAAATCTCTCATAAGGCTGTGAATAAGAGCAGATTTTTAACACCATTTGGATCAATCTGTGCTCAACCCCTCCCTGCACCTAGTAGTAAAGTAAGAACGATGACTTACAACAGTGCTTCATAGTTCTCAAAGCATTGCCTATTTATCATGTGATTTTGAATACAATTCTTATGGTAGGAATAAACTTGAAAGCAGTACCCCCAATAAAGTTTATGCTGAAGATGGCAAAAAGATAGTTACATGGCAAGGTGAGGAACCTCACACGTGGTCACCTTGTGCCAGGCACAGCGTGAACAATGGATGTGAAACCCACAGGAAGTACACCTTGGTGACGCTTTTCCTAAGCATCTAACATGACAGAAAAAAACTTCATTATGTGGTTACTCGTTCCCCTTGAGCCTTTAATTATCAATCCTAGCCTTCACAATGTGGTCTTAGAAGGAAACAGAGAAGGATGATGTTAGTGGTACCCAAACCCTGTTGACAGAATCTTTACGGACATTGCTAGCAAAGGAAATTTACAAAGACAAGACTGCCCAGCATGGAGAAAGCTGAGCAGATCATTTGTCTGCTTCCCATCAGTGGGATTTTAGGCATTCAAATTCTCTAGACTAGATCAAAAAATATAATTTTTGACATTTTTCAGCTAACAAGAAATCATGTTTCCCTCGGCACCTTTCCTTCCTCGTTCTCTGCTAATTTCAGAACAGCATCCCCCTTCCCAGGACACAATAATGTGCCTCAAGAATCAGGAGAGATGTAACCAGGAGATTCCATGACACTGGGATCAGGAGGGACCCGTCTGTGGCTGCTATGAGACCCACAACAGAACGACGTCTCCTCCTTTCCTTTCTCCAAGTGGAAGGGCTTTATTTTTCTCAACAGGACTTATTACCATGGGACATTCTGTATGTCTCTTCGCTCATCCCCTAAGGTTGCCAGATAAATTACAAAAACTCAGTTAAATTTGAATTTCAGCTCATCAGTGAATAACTTTTTTTAGTATAAGTATATTCCATGCAATATTTGACATATACTTATATGAAACAACAGATATTTCTAGAATGACCCAGTTATTGTCTGGGACATAGTTATACTAGGAAATTATTCACTGATGAGCTGACATTCAAACTGAGTGGCATCTGCATTGCCCTCTCTTTTCCTCCCCGCCACAGCAGCTGTGATGGAAGTTTCACAAGGGCCAGGATCCTCATTTTGTTGCTGTTGCTACTTTGTATTTCGTCTTTTATCCCACGTCCCAGAAAAGCCATGGTACCAAGTAGGAAATTGACAGATATTTGTAATTGAGATGCTTCGGTTTCCCAACAAAATGGTAAATTTGCTTTCTAAACACAGTCCATTCTTAGAAACTACAGAAGGGCAGAGATTCGGATGCAAAGTGATGGTGCTCACGTGCAGTCTGCTCCACCTCACTCAAGCAGTGACGCTTCCTCCTCTTTTTCCCCAGACGCCTTGGAATGGTGGATTACAAACCAGGAGACACTTTGTCTCCAAACGCTGCTTACTTCTGTTCATGCAAAACCCTGAGGAGGGAAGGGTTGGCCCCAGAGAACTCGAGGGAGTGAGACACAGTGATTCCCTTCTGCTCTGGACCCCTGTCCTGGGACTCTTCCTGGCTATGGCTTGGGCTTCTTTCTGCCCCGTCACACTCTATCAGGCAGGGTCGCTGGTCCTCCCCTAGGAACAAGAGCTCACAGGCCCAAATAACTCGAGAGGGGAGCAGGGCATCACCCCAAAGGGAAGGCCGCATGCCTGCAGAGTGTGCCCGTGTATCTGCAGCAGAACTCCTGGAGCATGTGTTCTGGGATTTTAAAACAGGCATTGCAAATATACGTGAATAGATAAGGATGGAAATTAACTGTAGGAAGCAACACCAAGACATCATTAAAAAGAATGCAGTGGAGCCAATTCGTATTCAAAGTATTCAAAGTCCAGAACACAAACGTGTCCAGAATGGACACTCCTGGCAAATGATAACTTGACAAAAGGACTGAAATAGGGAATTCTCTTAGGAGGAGTCAGTGGAGGTTCAGAAACAGGAAAAATAAGCTGGCAGATGTGGAGATGTACCATATCCAGATAAAATGGGCCCTAGAAGCAGAGGGAATAAAAGGCATAAGAGAAATATTTGAATAAATAATCAAGGTAAATTCTCCAGAGACAAAGATGATTGAAAGATCTTACACTGACAACCCCAGAGAGTGTTACACAAGAGAGAAAAAGAAAACTCACACGGATAAGCATTACAGATATATAATAAGTATATCTAAGACAGAGAGAAAGAGTAGCTCATTCAGCATGCAAAAAAGTATCAAATTGATGTCAAACTTAACAGCAATACCAGCTGCATGAAGAAATTAATTGCTTAAAGGAATCGAAACAATAAATTGACTTTACAATTTCATATTCTATTGAATCATTAAATTGTAAGAGATTGTCATTAAGTTGTAATAAAAACATTTTCAAGCATAACGGGATTCATAGGTTTGACAGAGGCCTGCAATAAAAATACTCCTGAAACTTAAGAAAGATGACAAAGCCAGAAAGAGGCTGCAAAAAGTAATGTTGGTTCTTGTAAGAAAATTTTAAAAAGCATTAAAGAAAAGGAAAATTATTTCCAGAACACCATAAAACTAAAACCCCAGAAAAGATTAGTGTGAAAGAGGGAAGATAAAGATGTTATTGACTTTCATGCCATCCTTCTCCAGAGTTCATTAGCTAATCCGTCTGCCCCAGTCCAGGTCTGAGATGCTGCTCTGCACCCAGTGGGGTGACCAATGCTCTCACTGCTAAGGGATCTGGGCCTTTTGGGATGACTGCTCTAGTGAGGTTGCTGAAGACGTCTATTGACTTCTACACTAACATCAAGAGGCACCCCAGAGGGTTCCAGAGCATCCCTCCCCGTGTCCATTTTGAGGCATAACCCTATTTCTCCTTGATAATCAGGACCAATCGCTCCAGCCCACACAGCAAGCCCCCTGTGGCATTCACCCAGAGGAAGGTGTTGGTATTAACTCTGGGCCCATGGACAGGTGAGCTTTCCCTTTGGTGGGTGAAAACATTCCTGCCTTGCACTGCTTTTGCCTGGGGCACTTGGGAGGGCCTCTGCTTGTGGCCAGGGTCCCTTTACAAGTGTACCAATTCTCGGGGCTGGCTGTTCCAAGTGAGATCTAGCTCATCTGCTGGAGTACAGGGAGGTGGGCATGTGCAGGGTGGATGAGGGGAAGGCACGCCCCCTCTGCCGGGTCTCCAGGGATCAGCCTACAGGAAGAAAGAAAGGGGTCGGTGTCCTGCAGGTGAGGCTCACCTTCGTGATTGTTAATCACACCTCCTGTGGGCTCACCGTGTGTCAGGCAGCTTGCGAGGGGCTTTTCTCTCATTCAACATCACAGTGTTCTCCAGGAAG
>CAUYRT010038884.1:0-27255 GCA_963574885.1 Lepilemur ruficaudatus
TCAACTGCCCTGCTTGAAGGGAACTGACAACCAGAAAACAAGGGCAGTTTTCCTCCTTCCAGGATCTCCAAGGGTGTGGCCAGAGTGGACAGACAGCCAGTTAACTCTTTAGGGCACACTTCCTTTTGCTTCCAGATATAATACCATAGTGACTAAGAGCACAGCTTCTACAATGAAGAGATTAAGAGAGGTGGGTTCAAAGCCCAGCTCCATTAGCCTTTGGCAAATTACTTAACCTCTGCCTCTGTATGTCTCATCTTTGAAATGAGACATGACTCCTGACCTCACAGCCTTGAGGTGCAAATTAAGTGAGACAATGTGGCATAAACTGCTCCGCAGAGGAACTGGCACATAGTAAAACTCAATGAATGATAGCGATTGATAGTGATTTTGATAATTTCAACAATGATAAAAGTTTTTCACACCCTTCAACTGCTCAAAGCCTGAAGTGGAGGGCAATGTAGGGACATTGAATGATTTAAAATTAATATTTTATGTTTGGCAAGTGTGGGGAAATCCACAAGTAAACTATACTTTTGGCAGCTCTGGGTTCACACAATAGACAACATTTAAATAATGTGTAACCGAATAAGGTCACTGAATACGGACCATCCCAGCCTTCTCCACCTAACCATGGCATTATAATTCTTCTCTTTTAAAAGCTTAAGTCAGGAAAGACAGACAAATATATTCAGTTTCTAAAGCAAACAGTGAAATAAAATCTGTTTTCATTTAAAGCATCTCATTTTTTTTCCTTTTTTAAGCAGTTAGTTAACTTCAAAAGGCAGCCAGTGGAGTGATTCTATCAAGCTGGTAAGGGTCTGGTGTCTCACTTCAAAGTTCAGGCAGATTGAAAGCCACTGATAGTCCAGCGATACTTGTTGGCATTTGGCATGAAAAATGCTTGAGAATGCCACTGCATTCAGATGGTGTGTTTGCACAGACCCACAGCATTAAAACAGTACGTTCTTTCAATGACAGCCAGGGTTAAGCCTGGAAAAGAAGGGTGTAATTATCTCACCCCCAATTAAAAATGGATGAGACCCTCCATGGGGTATAATACTAGCTGGAGAAATAACTAGATGACAGGGGCCCTAAGTTCTTAATGCTGCCATCCTTATAGAGACCTGTAAAGCAACTTAAGCTAGACACCACCATGTGAGGGGAGGTGAAGCCAAGTGTCAGGGGATTCTTGCATGTATGACTTTAAACAAGCCACTTGACCTTTCCAGGTCATATTGGAAGTGGAGCAATACCAACTTGCCTGCCAGTTTGACACAGTTTATGATAGGATTAGATTTTATTTATATAGAGGTTTGACATCCTTAGCTCCTAAGTGCTTTCCTATTAATAAAATGAACATGTTAAAAAGGTCGAACCAGAGGCCAGTGTTACTCATCTACTAATGAATCACTGAATGGCTTTAGCTGTTAGGAGGTTATGCAAGCCTTCAGATCAGACAGTCAGATGGCAGTCAAGACAGGAAAACCTTAAGAAGTCACCTAGCTTGGACTCCCCTCTTCTACTGACCCCTCACTCCAGATACAGCAATCTAGTCAATGGACCTGAAATAGGCTGTGGACCAATACAGAGCTACAGTTCACTTGGGTCCATTCCATAAAAATCAGTGCTCCCACCTAGCTAATCCTACTTCTGTTACAGCCCAGTGTAACTGCTTCTCCACGAACCTTCCCAGGCCAGCACCACCTCAGACAGATTCCCTGTCTGAATTCAGAGCACTCAGTACCTTCTTTGATATGCCTACTATTGGTCTCATTGTTATTTAACTATTACTGATTTTGCATAAATATTATGTCCTTTCTCAAAATAAAGGCTGTGTCTGGAGACTGAGCATTACACTTCTCTGAATTCTCCATAACATGTTCCTTAGAGCCTTGCACCCAGAAGATGATCAATGCCATTCACATCAAGCTGCCTTCCAAAGGTTTAACTGGGCCATTAGCAATTTGCAAAGCTGCCTCACACTTCTCATTGCAACTAAACATCACAAAGAACATTGACCACCCTTTGCCAGTTAGTGAAGCTACTTCAGGCACATGTTCAAGTTAGTATGGGGCCAGTTTGGTGACAGAGGTAAACATGATGAATGAAAAATTCAAGGGACCTTGAGTTTTCAATCCTGCCCTTCCCTTATCTATCTACAGAATTTTGGCCAACTGTTTCTATTTTAGTTACTACATTTCAGAAAGATAGCAACACTAGAAACTTGCCTCCTGAAATTGCTAGATATGTGAAAATATATATATGAGATATATATGATAGCATTTATTTCATATAAACATATAGAGAAGATACTATTTATTCAGTGATTTGATACTTACTTTTCTTAAATATCAAATTGCTGGATAAATGTTACCCAGTGGCAACAGTAGCACTTTCCAATTAGTATGTTCAACATTTTAAATCCCAACTGACTAGTTTAAGCGTCCCTTCTCTCACTGGCTCATACACTTAAGTCTAGGGTTTTGTTTGCTGCATCTTTTGAAAATTCAGGCCAAGTCTCCTAGAAACCTGAGACGGAGGGAACTGCCAACACTGTAGAGTTGACCAAGGGAAGGGTTCACTGAGGCCATGCCTGCAGGATGGGGGTAAACAGCTGGCTTTCCAAAATTACCTGGAAAAGGAAACAGCTGGCCTCAGTCCTCCTGGACAGAGGATATGGTTCCAAGCTTTCTCGTCCACCTCTGGAAGTACACAGAATCCTGAGGAAGTCTCCTATCTCAAAAAGCACACCTTCAAGGTGTGATTCATCTGTCGTGTCTCAACTGGGACAAGAATTTTTTCAAATTTCACTCTCTTGATTTTACAGCTTGGGCTCACCATATTTCTTATTTTATACAAACACAATAAGCAGAGTTTCTAGAATTTTCTGTCCATAACCCAATAAACTATTTTACACTCATCTCACCTTGAAACAATTGTTTTGACTTGCTAGCCAGCATTTAAATTGTGGATCCTGAAAGTATTTCATGCATTCACATGCTGTTTGTCACATGTGGGCAAACCACTGATTATTGGAACCCTAGATAGAGTTCAAACTTTTGGTGTGCCCACATTTGAGAAAAGCATTATAAAAAGAAAAGAAACCTTCACTGTATTTTATTTCCTGTGTCATGTTACACAGCAACATATTTTTTCCTTTACATCCATGTTTGGAATGCTCTGTTGTTACAAGAGTGATGAGTCACAGTTAGGGGAACTGTAGCGACTTGCTCCACCTATTAGCGAAAGCCAAACTATGGTTGATCTTGAGTCCTGAGGGGGTTATTTATCTTGGGGGCGATTGATCACAATTTGCATGACCACATGGTACAGATGATGTTTATTCATGAAGGTGACCTCAAGTGAAATGAACAATTTCTTGGTCTGACTATATTAAAATTCAGCCAAATGTCCACCCAGTGGGCAAATTTAGCTCCAGAAGAAATTACAACTGGAATGACAAGAAGTGTGATGGGTCAGGATTGGAATATGTTGGCAGGCTTCAGTGAGAGGTCTGGAGCCAGACAAAAGGGTGTGTGCTCGATGACAGGATGGGAAGTCTGGGCAGAGTTACAAAGGGAGGGGGCAAAGCAGCACTTGTATGTTTCTCATTTCTCTGAATCTGAGCTTTTTTCATTTCCTCACTATGAGGATTGCATCTACAATTTAATATAAACCCAGAGACTCAGTCACTCTTACAGAGCCCACTGCTCATGGCCAAAGTCAGCCTTCAGCAAAACTGCTACATGGAGAATGCTGAGACCTTCCAGCCCTTTTCCTGCATCCACTGGGCCCTTCTATTCAGTTGTTTCCCTCAACCACATCTTCATTTCTCCCTTTAGTTCAGTGGTTTTTCAAAGTGTGGTCTTAGGACCAGCAGAATCAGCATCACCTGAGCTCTTGTCAGAAATGCTCATTCTCAGGCCCCATCCCAGACTGACTGATTCAGAAACTGACCCAGGTGACTCAGATGCACGCTAAAGTTTGAGAACTGCTGCTTTAGATGATATTATAAAACAATGACTTTAAGATGAGAGAGCATGTACATTTTAGGAGAGAACTTAAGAAGAAAGCAAGCCACTCAAGTACCAGACAGATCAGTTTCTAGTAGTGGAATCTGAAGTCACATGACAGAGAGATTTGCACCTATTTCAACCTTCTCTCCACATTGCCACTTGAGATGTGTGCTCACCTGAAAATCTAACCCTGTCAAATCCCAACTTAAAACTCTTCAGTGGCTGCTCCCTGCCCACAGGATAAAGTCCCAAACCCCTGGGCCCTTTTCATCTGCCTCTGGGCCATCTCCTGACCTTGCTTCCTTCCACACTTTCCCTCCTACTCAGCCATGCCTCCCTGTCTGCAGGAGGTTTGTCCTTCCCCATACCACTGGACAGTAGGTTTGGCCATGTGACTTACCTTGGCCACCAGCAGGGGAGCTGAAGTGATGGCTACTACTTCGGAGCAGAATTTAAGTGCCATGTTCTTTTTCCCTTTGCCATAAATGAGATCAGCATTGTCCCCAAGAGAAGCAGTTTCTTAAGCCTCGGTGGGCCCCAGAATGAAGACAGATGAGGAGTAGAGCTAAAACTGACCTACACTGGATATGCAACACACATGGGAAATAAGCCTCGGTTGTTGTAAACCACTGAGATTTGGGGGTTATTTGTTATTTAGCCTAAGCTGTGATAGCACTTTTGATCATTCTTCTCCATCTGGAATGTCTTCTCCCCTCTGCTCTACCCCTCCTTTCAACTCCACCTCACCTGTCTGTGCAAGAGACTTGCTCATCATTCTACACTCAGCTCAGGTGTTACCCCTCAATCAAGCCTTTTTGTCTTTCCCAGGTATAGCTGATCACTCTCATCTTCGGGACCTCCTCTGGCTGCTACAGATCTGTAATTACGTCCCCGGAACTCTGCAAGGGGCATTCTATTCATTAATGCTATCCTTGGAACAACATCTCTAAAAAATAATAATAAAAAAATTAAAAATTCAACTCGTTTTACAGAGCAAGAGAGGCTGGCTTAGGACAGCAAAGCGGCTAGTCCAGGTTTCCCAGCGTGTCACAGCTGGAGCTCTCACCAGGTGGAGGTCTGGCTCTGAACTCAACGGTCTTTGCCGGGCCACACAAACCTCCCCTTCCCCCATCCGCAGCAGCAAGCTTTCAGATCCTCCCACTCCACTGGAGACGGTAAAAGTCTCCTTATATCAACAGCTCAAAGGGCTGCCACATTAATTTGAGACTTGAAAGATTTGCATCTGGAAGTGGACTTCTTGCCCCTAAAGAAGATAATCACTGTCTCTAAGTGGATGTATTTATTCCAAGGCTCTTGACAAAAGCACTGGAGACCTTAGAAGAATTAGGGCATTTTGTCCATTCCCCAGGTCCCCGGCTATGGGGGTAGTATGGTGTGATAAGACAGGCAGATTCCCACTGACATCACCCTAGAGAACCTTTGGGAAGGTCCTTTTGGGACTGCCATAAGGCGGGAGGCAAGTTGCAGAGGGTTCAGAACTCCAAGCTGGTCTGCTACGTTTGATATTTTAAATGTTAAAGGAAAAATGAATGTGGCCCCAAAATTTTTATTTGATTTTTCAGATTAAACAAGTAAAAGAAAGCGACACAGTGGCAAAGAATTGAACCAGACCACCCAGGTCAGACATGGGGGAAAAAAACGCCTAAAAAATGTGATTGCCTAAAAGTAGCAACTGCAATTTTAGGTTTCTATGAGCTGCTGGCATTTTGTTGTGTGGTTGAGTTCTCTGTCTCTCTTTCCCTCTCCCTCTGTCTATCTAACTTGTTTGTTTAAGGGAGGAGTGAACAATGTAAAAACTTTCAAATATTTCCCCCCAAATCAGCCATACTAATGAAAGATGAGCAATTAACAAAGTATCACGATATTCTTTTCACACAACATTCATACTGATTTCTTCAACGGTTACATTACAAAGCTTTTCTCAGTTACTAGTCAGAATCTACTTATCTCTCCTACCATTTCAATGGATCCGTTTTTTAATCTCCCACCCAGGGATATATTACCTTTAAGATACCATCAGTAACATTAATAATAGCATTTTTCCCCCCTTCAAATGCAGAAAGCTATTCAGAGCTCCAAATGGTTGCTGGGCCAGTTTGGACACGTCTGATTTACTCTTTAAAAGACCATCCCCTCCCGGCTAATATAATCCTCAAAACAACGCTATCAGGCACGTGCAATCATTATCGCCACCTTACAGATCAGGAGAGTGAGGCCCAGAGAGCACGAAGGACCTGCGGGGTGGGGGGAGGAGGGAGGGAGAGGAGGAGCGGGGCAGGCAGAGGCCAGGAGGTGCACAAAACCAGTTAATGATTCACTCACAGCCCTCAGGCAGCTCCTTTCAGTAGGGGCTGCACCAGAACACACACACGCACACGCACAGCCTCGTCCTCAACTCTCTCCATCCCAGCGAGAGGCGGGTGTCCGGCAAATTGCTTGGCAACGCGTGTCGGAAACTCCATCCAAAGCCCCGGGTCCAGGCCGCCTCTGGGCGCTGTCCAGCGGGCAGAGCGCCTGAGAGGCCAGGCTGGGGTCCTGTCTCTCGACACCCCGCAGGTGGGGCGGAACGCCAGGGCCGGGATTTCAGGCGTAGGGGGGTGGCGGAGAAGACACCGTCCCCAGGGACACCTGTTGTCGCCTCCCTACTCGGGCCAATGAAGATGTCCTGGGCGACCCGGACCTCGGGGGGAAGACACCGTTAGCAAGAAGTGTCAGTGTGGGATGCGGGGGTCGCAGGTGTGCTCCCCCACTCCCCTTAGGCAGACTCACCTCAGCCTCTCCCACCCCCGGACGCCCGCGGCTTGTGGGAATGTCACCGCCGAGGCAAGCTGGGGGGGGAGGGCGAGGGGGCGCTGGGCAGCACCGCGGCGCTAGGACCTCGCGGACCGCCCCAGCCCCCCGCCCGCTCCACCTGCAGGGCCCCTCTGGGGGGGGGGCGCGTTCGCTCCCCCGCCGCCCGCCGCCGGACGCAGTTACCTGCGACGCCGTCCGCAGGGTCCCGGGCGTCGGCGAGAAGGCGGTCGCGGAAAAGCCCGCTCGTCTGGCCCCGGGATCCCAGCCCGGCCGCGCTGCTCCCGCCGCGCTCCCTCCCGGCCGCTGCGCCGCCGCTGGCTCTCGACTCTCGGGCTCGCTCGGCGCCCGCCGGCTCCGGCGCCGCTCCCGCCGCTCCCGATTGGCCGCGGCGCGCGCCCGAGCCGCGCCCTGATTGGGCAGCCGGGGCCGGGGCGGGGCCGGGCGGGCGCCGCTGGGATCTGCTCCCCGGACCTCCCGCGCCGCAGCCCGGCGGCCCCGCTGCACCCCGCCGTCTGGCTCCAGGCGCAGAAACGGCGATCCGGTCCCCAGTGCGCCCAGTGGAGCCGGCCGTCTACGCACGAGGCAAAGCGGAGAGCGTCGCTTCGAGTAAAACGAGAGTGGAGGGCAGTGGGGAGCGCCTTGGAGTCCCACCCACAGTAGAGATGGGGACTTCGGAGGCGTGGGAATCGTTGCTCCGCTTGGCTTCACTCCTACATGAGGCTTTGACTTCACCTTCGTTTTGATACTTGGTACTATACAAACGGTGTAAGGTTCAGGCCAGTGACTTACAAACAGTGAGCGCCAAATAGTTCTGTGGACTCAGATTGGACTTTACGTACAATCTGTGAGTGGTCCTTCTGGAGCTTGCAAAGGGGAGTGACTTGTCCAAGGTCCTAACACAGCGACGTTGCTAAGAACACCGCTCTAGGTGTGGTGAGAGCGAAAGACAGATCTTCATTTACGAGGAGCTTAATACCTAGGTAGGGAGATGAGGCTAAATAATAATAATAATGACCCTAACGTTTTTATGGAGCATGTTAGTTGCTAGACACTGTTCCAAGGGCTTTACATATATTGATTTAGAAGTACAGAAAAAGGCTGTCATAAACACGTCCATATGCCTCGTGAAACATGTGGACAAGTACACTGATTCTGAATCTGGAGAGAGCTTGTCATTTGAACAACACGTGAGCAGTCACTCCGCATGGTGATGGAGAGGCACAAATTAGAACAGAGAGGGCAGAGGGAATCGTTATTTTTCCATCCTCCATCTCTTCTCCCATAGTCCTTTAGTCCTCCCAACATTTCTGCCCACTGGCACTGACTGAATCTCTCTAAAGAATAAAAACAGCCACTGTAAATCTGAGTGCCACCAGACCTTTGTGCCACCACTCATAAAACACTGCCTTTAAACACTCAAATTAGCAATGAGTAGAAATAAGTAGCACAGCTTATATTTTAGGCCCTTTGGCTTTGGTTGCATTACTGCCTTGAAAGCAAGTGTGTAATCATTTTTCTACAGCTATTTCCCTCTAGTTCTATTCTTCTAGGTTGACAAAACCCTTGAGTGAGAAATCTGGCTTGGTAGAGAAATAAAGACCCAAGTGAAAACCAGTTTGACCCACCCTGAACAGTCTTGGCTCTTACCCTAGTGTGAGCTTAACATCACTTACTTTTAGGAGCCCAAGACCCTAGGAGGAAATTAACTCAGTTTTCTCCAGCGTATATCAATGGACAAACAGTTGATTACTTTACATTGAAAAAATGGACTGGGCATGGGCTGAGCCTCACTTTGTAGGAACACCAAAGCACAACAGGGTGTAGATCATGGAGGAAAGTTCTTTCATGGGCATCCCTCTCCAAGCATCTGAAGCACATGGAGACATCAGCCCACAATTCTAGTGGCACACCTTGCATAGCTGTGGCTTTTGCCAAAACAGAAGTTCCATTTGGATTGGTCATACTGTCACTCCAAAGAAGGGCTGTTTCAGCCAGAGAACTAGGCTGATCAAGGCAGTTTGTCAAACTACTCAACCCTGGTCACATGGCACTAAACTCAGCCCAACGATGGCAAGTGAAGGAAGGATGACAAGTGAAGGGGGAATCTGGATCCACCACAACCACCCTGGAATCTTCTTGTGGGCAGAAACCACTTCTATATCGTTTATCCCTTGTCTCATCTTGCAAAATGCTTCACTGAAGTCTGCCTCCTGTATCACATTTCTTCCCTGGTGAGTCCTAATTAATGCTCAAGACTCAACTAAAATACCCCTTCCTCCCTGAGGCCTTCACTACTCTTCCAGGCAGAGATAGTGAACCACTCACCAGTGTTTTATTTCCCTTACAGCACTAAGCAACAGGATTCTAGAAATCTGCTTAAATGGCCATCTTTCCGACTGAAAGACTATGCATTACATACCAATGTATCCCCAATGCCTGGCCTAGTAACAGGAACATAGTAGGTACTCACTAAATGTGAATTGACTGACTAAAATCCCTGACAGTCTAATAGGATGGCATTAGGAAGACTAGGGTTATCCCCCTTCCTGATCTTCAACAGGGCATCCTCAGTTCCAGACTGGGTGGACGTTTGGTGTGGGTCAAAGTGAACATCCGATCCAACAGTGAATAGGTAGTTTCTGTGTATGTCAGGCACTGTTAGGTAAAGAAAAGAATAAGCTTTTTCTTAAGTGTATTAATGCACAAGATGAAATAATGTGGTTGACTTAGAAAACGGTTTGACGGTTCCTCAAAAAGTTAAACATGTAGTTATCATAGATCCAGTAATTGCATTCCTTGGTATATACCCAAGAGAACTGAAAACATATGCCCCCACAAAAACTTGCACATGAATGTTCAAAGCATTATTTATAATAGCTGAAAAGTGGAAACAACTCAAACATGTCCATCAACTGATGATAGCTAAACAAAATGTAATACAGCAGGTCCTTGAATAATGTTTCATTCAATGTCATTTTGTTGTAACTTGATGAGAAAAAAAGATGGATGCTGGCTTGGGCCACTGTCTGTGTGGAGTTTACACTCTCTCCCCATGTCTGTGTGGGTTTTCTCCCACTCTGGTGTCCACCCGCATCCCAAAGATGTGCACATTAAGTTCATTGGTGTGTCTGCATGGCCCCAATCTGAGTGAGTGTGGTTGTGTGTGAGTGTGCCCTGCCATGGAATGACATCCTGTGCAGAGTTGGTTCTCTCCTGGCCCTCTAAGCTGTCTGGAGGGGCTCTCACCATCCGAGATGCTGAACTGGAATAATTGGGTAAATAATTATCTTACTTGTTTTTTTGTTTATCTTCATGTATTGTTCACATATATGTCATTGTTTAATATTAGGAGTATTTTGGTCTTTATTTAGAAGTTTGGTGATGTTTTGTGACCAGAAATATGCTGTAGGAATTTAATTTTTGTTTGTATCGATTAGCCTATGGTAAAATTGGTTTCAACGATGTTAAGTGAGGACTTACTGTGTATTCATATAATGAAATATTTTTCAGCCATAGAAACAAATAAAGTACTGACACATGCTACAGTATGCATAAATCTTGAATACATTCTGCTAAGTGAAAGAAGCTGGAAACAAAAGACCACATACTTTATCATTCTATTTATATGAAATATCCAGACGAGGCAAATCCACAGAGACAAAAAGCAGATTAGTGGTTGCCAAGGGGCAGGGGGAAGGAGAAATGGAAAGTGACTGCTTAGTGGGTACAAGGTTTCTTTTGAGGTGATGAAAATGTGCTGTAATTAGATAGTGGTTATAGTTACACAACATAGTGAACATACTAAAAACCACTAAAGTGTAAAAAAGTTCACTGTGTACTTTCTGAGAATGCATATGTTCTGAGAGTGTAGAAACTGTCAGTGAGGGAAATGTTAGTTAAATCCTAAAGTGTGGTAGCTAAAAGAGTAAAACTGTAAAGAAATTTTTCTAAGCCCGTGAAAAGCAGTTAAATGTGTCTCCCGCCTTCGGCAACCCAAAGGGACTTTAATCCTCAGATCTGCGTTGTTCAATTGGACATTCTATGATGATGGAAATGTTGTTTATCTGAGCTGTTCGTTATGGAAGCCACTGGGCATGTGTGGCTATTGCACACTTGAAATGTGGTTAATGTGACTTGAAGGACTGAATTTTCAATTGTGTTGAAATTTAAGTAGCCACATGAGGCTAATGGCTACCAATATGGCGGTGCAGCTTTCTCTGGCTTAGAGGACTAGACCCATTTTAACTAGCAGTTTGGAAAAATACTAGGGATCTTGGAAGAAGGAAGCTCAGTGTCCTTATGTCCCACAGCCCAGCTCAACTCTGTGTACACTAAAAACCCTTCAATAAGATTGTACTGCTCTCAACCCTTCTCCTTTGTATGAACTCTTAATGAACTTCATCCCATAGTGCAGAGTTTAGTTTTGACTTTATGGCAAAGTGCTTCCAGTCCACAAATATTTGGGGGCCAGGCACTCTGTGGAACATCCTAGGAATAGGAAGGATTGTAGACAATGCCAGCCAAATTCCGAAGGGTTAGTCTTGAGAAGGGTGATAGGAAGAAGGGACAAGGACCTGGCTCATGCCCTCCTTCGCTCTGACACCCCACCCACCCAGTCTCTCTCTGTCTCTCCCAAGTAGGAAATCTTGCCTATTGAGATGCCGAAGGGTTGTTAGAGAATCTTTATTTAGACTTCCTGTTTCCAACTCAAGCCCTGTAACAACATCTTTAACTCCTTCAACACATCTTCTAGTTCATGTTGATCTTTCTGTTGATCTTCCCTTTCTATGAACTTTCATTGAACTTGAAATCAATAATATAGACTATAATGATTTTCTAAGTGTTATTCTCTAATGTGATGCCCTGACAATAAGATTCATTTGTTGAATAAATATTTATTAAGCTGCTGCCTATTTTGTGCCAAAACAGTCCTAGGTGCTGTGGATAAAAAGAATGAAAGACAGAGTCACTAGGCCACTGAGAGCCTGGTGAGGAGGCACACAGAGAAACCCTTCTACAACAGTATCGCTTAGATGTGTAGGAAGGTTCACTGAAAGCACAGGGCATGGAGCAGTCAGGCATACACAGAAAAATCAGGGAAGGCTTTTCAGAGGAGGTGGTGTTTGAGCTCCTCTGAAATTTGAGGAATTTGAAGGATAGAGAGAGTTTTTTGAATTTTTAAATTTAATTTATTTACACCACCAGCTTTCTAAAATTGGATTTGAGGTAGCTTTCCAGGAGAAGTTTAGGGGCCTGATGTTTGAAAGAATGCATTAACATCTAGCTCTGGCTCAACATCTATGACAATGTTTTGCATTGCTGATGAGGGTACTAACTGGACAGTCACTCTTGCTGCCCTCAGGCTTGTTCTGGAGAAGAAGATAAAATTAACATAAGATAAAGCTTTCTGATCTCAAGGAATTTATAATCTCTTGCCTGCACCATTGCAATATCCTTACTGGTCTCTTGGGTTTAATATTATTTTCTTCTAATCCAGTGTACCCCAAATGGCAGTCATTTATGTCCCAACCATTATCATTCTTACCGTATCTATGTATCATCTGCACTATCATACACTTAATTGTTTCTTTAAATTGGCTCCTGTTTTGCGCAGCTTTATTGAAAAGGATTTATCATCAGTGGAAAACCAGCATCACTTGCCACAAAAAAGAGCACTGACCATAAAAATAATACAATGAAAAACAAAACTACATTATTTAATCTTGGCTGGATATTGTTGGTTGTTGAAGGTTCTGAGTTAGAGGCCCTGCTCTTGATAAAAAGGGAGATTACCAAATCTTAAATATTAAAGACATATTGGCACCAAACTGATCGTTTCTCCTTGGCCTACTCAAACAGACTGAAAGAGAATTGAAAAAATAATAACCCTTTCACTACGAGAACCAACAAAATTTAATTCCCCTTTTCCATACCACTTAGAACCAGCTCCTGTACCAAGTAATACCAGTTCATCCTGGGTACCAGACACTTGTAAACACTGCTGTGATCCCTCCCTCTCGTAGCTATCCTAACGCATTGATGTTATCCTTTCTCTCTTATTCAAAATCTTTCAATGGCTCATTCATTACCTAAGGAGAAAAAAAAAAAAAAAACCTTAGTTCCTTACAATGGGATGCAAGATCCTCCTTGATCAGGCTTAGTCTACTTTTCCATCCTTAACTTTTGTCATTCCCCTCTTTAACTTTATATTCCACCAATACTGATCTATTTGTAGTTCCCAGAAGGTACCATGTACCATCATGTTTCTGTGCCTTCGAACATACTCTTCCTTCTACCTAGGATGCTGTTCACCAACTACCCATCCTTATCATCTTCCATTTCCCTTCGCTGCTTATTTTTATTTATCTACCTAGTGCCAGACACACACACACAACAACAACAACAGCATTCCTTCTGAAATCACCTGCCTGTTTCTTCTGGGGATCTGCCTCCACTGCCTTCAACCACGTGATTCTAGCAAGGCCTAACAAGTTCTCATATGACTCCACATCTGTGACCACAGCTGATTGGCACCTAACCAAGGTGAACCAATCAGAGGTCCTAAGAATCTCCTGCTAGGAGGAGAAAATTGGAGTCACTATAAGTTGAAAGATACAGAGAGAAACAGAAGCAAGCAGAGATTCTCCAATTCATTTGTGCCACAGACCAGCTATTTCCTTGCCCTTCCTTCTTTCAAGTCATTCAACTTTCCCTTTAATTTTGTGAGACAAATCCAATATCCTTTAATTAGGTCTCTTTTTCCTAAACTAGTTTGAGCTGAGTGTCCTAACACATTCCTGATCATCCTCAAGGTCCCAACACAAATGCTACTCCTTTATGAAGCCTTCCCTGACTCCCCCAAGCTGACAAAGGTTCCCCTTCTCTTACGTTCCAGCTGCATTTTGTAACACCAGACCCCCATTTTAGCAATTATCTCAGTAATCTTGACATTTTTTGTGTGGAGAATACTGTGTTCTGTCCCTTTTACCTGTTTTGATTATTCCGTTTCTCACCCTGATGGGAAGGAAAGCTTAGCGCATGTGTTAGTCCAATTTGCATTGCTATAAAGGAATACCTGAGACTGGGTAATTTGTAAAGAAGGGAAGTTTATTTTGCTCACAGTTCTTCAGTCTGTACAAGCATGGCACCAGCATCTGCTTCTGGTAAGGGCTTCAGGGAGCTTCCAATCAAGGCGGAAGCCTGGCGTGTCACGTGGCGGGGAAAGGAGCAAGAGAAAGAGGAGGTACCAGGCTCTTTGAAACAACCAGCTCTCACGTGAGCTAATAAAGCCAGAACTCACTCATTATCATGGGGAGGGCACCAAGCCATTCATGAGGGATCTGCCCCCGTCACCCAAACACCTCCCACTCAGCCCCACCTCCAATACTGGGGAGCAAATTTCAACATGAGATTTGGAGGAGCCAAACATCCGAACCATATCAGAGCACAACAACCCACTGACTTTATGCTCTAATCAGCCAATATTTAGCAATAAAAAGCTTTAACTATTAGCTGCTTCTCTGTGAAGAATTTTTCAAAACTAAACTTAATTCTAAGAAGGACTTTAAGAATCTATCAACTACACGGATCTCCCCTCTGTTGCCCTTCCAGGGTGGAATTAGAAATGCAGAGGTTCATGACCTTGACCCCACAAACAGCACCCACCAAGATGGAGGCAGCACCTGGAGATGCAGGCACACGGAGAAGAGGGTCAGAGAAAAAGGGAGATCTGAGAGTGTGGAAACCCAGGAAGTCCCTATCTGTCACTGAATCTCTGTGAATTAAAAGGTGACTCCATGAAAAAAGTAAAGAAATGTTTTCTGTCATTCATGAATTTACATCTGTGATCACACTTCACTAAATAACAGTGAATTCTTTTAGGAAATTGATCGAACCTTTGTACCCTTGCAGGTGTTACTAGGCATCACACAGAAGTCACATCTGTTTGCATATTTATCTCATTTCTAGACTGGAAGCTCCTTTAGAAAAGAGACTCTTTCAATCTTTGCATAGTGGGCTTCTCATACAGGACTCGGGATCTAGCCCACCCTTGAGCTGAACTTTGATGCTTTTAGCCTATGTTTGTTAGGAATGCTTTCCAGCTGCAAGTATCAGAATAACCAGCTATAGTAGGTTACAAGGTAAAGACATTTAATTATCTGACATGAACAGTCTGGATGTTAGCAGTTCCAGAGTATGATACAAAAGGACCCAGGCTCTTTTTGCTGTCCCATTCTAGGTGTTTTGGCTCTTTATCTTAGGCTTGTTGCCTTGTGGTTGCAAAATGGTTGGCACAGCTCCAGGTATCTCATCTTTAGAAAAGTTTTTTCAAAGGAGGAAGAAAGAGGACTGGGCTGGAAAAGAGGTTTTGTTCTATATTAAAGAGGAAAATATTTCTTAAATTTTCTCTTATATCTAGGAAGAGATATAAGAGAAAATATGAATTTTCACCTGATAAATTTTCCCTTATATCTCACTGGCTAGAGCTGACTCACATGGCCATGCCTTCCTACAAGAAAGGCTGGGAAAACTAGTCTAGTATCTGACTTTTCCAGCTTCAAGAGTGAAAAGTAGGTGTATTACTGGCAGTATTGCCTTTAAACCAGACAAATAAGGCCCTGGTCCAAGCTCTGGGCCCTGGGTTTCCTATGCTTGAGAATCTCTCAGTCACAATTTTCCTCTTTGGTGCCTGAGACCAGCTGAGTCTGATCATGCAATCTGGGTGTGTGACACTGAGCCTAGATCAAGACCCAAACCCAACCCCCTCAGACTTGCTCCCATTTCTCCACATTGGGGCACACTTGAACCCTTTATCCCTCACATGGAGTTGAGCAGAGCCCCTGAGGAGCTCTTGGATTCATACCTATGTGATGTTTTTGGTACCCTCTGGCTGGATTCTCCATCCAGGAGGACCTCCTGGAGTGTGGATTGCATCACTAGCCTGTGCGCTATTTCTTTTGTGGAATTGCACAAGAAAGACTAAGCACCAGAATGGTGCTGGATGTTGATTTTGGGTGATTGTTACTCATAACACACACAGGATGAGTTCAGGGCTCTGGGCTACTGACATTGCTAACTTTTGGTGTGAGTTGCATGTACAGGTCCATGCATCAGTCTTGACTGGCCATATTCCAACTGAAGTGCCACTTTTGGTCTACCTGAGGGCAGCTGGGTTGGTGGCAGGCATCCTTTACCCTGTACAGCAGTGTGGTTACCTGTCCTCTCCCCACCAGTCCTCTAGGGGGCAGTCATACCTGTTTCCTCCTAGGACTTACCTGGCCATTGCTCTACAATGCCAACAAGCCCTTCTGGTTGATGTCCCGGCTTGCCTCTGATCAATGGGGTGACATCATGCTCTTCCTGGTCAGTCTTAATCTGTGTGGATGAGGGATGGCCGTTCTTTGCTCAAATGAGGCTTCTCTTCTTGTCCATCCTATCATCCACCTGGTGACAACGTATGGAAGGCAGGGGTGTGGCCAAGAATGAAACGGAGCACCTTCTGGGAATGCAGTGATTAGATCCTAAAGAGCTCAAGAGAAGACTTGGTTGGAAGATGTGCTGTTCTACCTTGATAGTGTTGTGAGATTCAAATGAGATTGTGTACCAGATAATCCTTTGTAATCTACACAATTATACACAGGTATTAGTTATTTTATTAGACTCATTGACAGATTTAAAAAACCAAAAAAGAGGAAGGTTAAATGATTCCATGACAGGGAGGCCCCATGAAGGAGAGGGAAGGAGCGTTTTGATTTCTGATGGCCTGGGAGTGACGCTCAGCTCTGGCAGCTCCTAGCTGGGTGATCCTGGGTCAGTTTCTGAGCCCTAGTTCCATATTTATAAAATGGGGATAACAATACACCTACATCAGAGGGTTTGGGTGAGCATTAAATATGCCTGGCACTTTATAAATACTAGTAGGTACTTGACAAATATTAACTATTATTATTAGTTTATGACACAGATATTTGTAGCAGGTCCCGTGTCTTCCTGGGCCACAGCCTTGTTCTGCACTAGAAACGAGTTATGAAAAAACACTTGCAAAATGAGATTGCCCAGGCTGCAGCAACATATTAGATCAGGGGTGGGGAACTTGCAGCCTTAAGGCCACATGTGGCCTTCTAGGTCCTTAAGTGTGGCCTTTTGACTGAATCCAAATTTTATAGAACAAGTCCTTTTATTTTTATTAATATATTTTTGTTTGTCTTTTATATTTATATTTCATTTTTGAAATGAATGTATTTAAAATACCAAAGAATAAAATAAGTTTCAACAAAATAATCCTTCCAGATTGACCGGCACAATTAGAACATTAGTAAGCCATAAGGGCTAACCTGACAGCTGCTATGCTCATGATTTAGTTTTAACTTCCGCCACCTGACTGGCACTGCTACCTCATGAGGCTGGTTGGTGAGAGTTTACAGGGGTCGAGTATGCCAGTCTGTTATCAGCCTTTGACAACAGTGTACTGTGTTTCTGTTTGAAGTGGAATTTGTGAATAGTTGCACAGTTCAACAGTATTTTTTTAATTTTGTCTGCTTAACAGCCCATCATGTCAAAGAAGACCAAGAGAACACTGAAGAAAACAAATTTTTTAACGAGGATTGGAAATTGCAATATTATCTTGTTTCTGCTAAAGATAAGATGATTTCCTTGTTTTGCGATACTGCAATATCAACATTGAAGAAATTCAATGCTCATCAGCATTATACCACTCATAAGGACAACAACAATTTTAAATTAAAAGGAGAGGCATGAAAGTTGTATTGTAGAAATTAAAAGACGAAAAGCAAAAGCAAAGACAATTTCTTCAAGCAGCAATAAGACCTAGAAATAATGCCATTAAAGCAACTAATAAAGTAGCTTATATACTCGGGATCCAGATACTCTCATTTCTTTTCATTGTCTCTTACATCAGCAAAATCTCTGTGCTAAAGCTACTATTTTAAGAGACACTTTGAAACAAGTTATAAGTATTGTTAAGTATATTGCAAATGCAACACGGCATCCTCGGTTTTGTAACATGCTAAAGTTGAACCATGAGGTATTCAGTGTGGATTTGCAGAATCATTCTACTAAAGTGCGTTGGCTATCATAGGGACAGGTGTTAGCCAAAATTTTATCTCTGTGAGAACAGATAAATTTTATGAAAAACAGAATCAGCAATGTGAACTATTCAAAGAAGATTTCTATAGGAGTGCAGCATTTCTTTGTGATATGTCAAATAAAAATGACTTGAATATTTCTTTGCAAGGTAAAACTAAGTCTATATATGATCTGTGGCAAAGAAAATCCACACATTTCAAAAAAGGCTATCTTTTTTCAAAACACTTCTTCTTCAAAGGGAAATTTTGGATGAACATTTTCCCCAGTTAGAAAACGTCATTGATGAGCAGGATGAGGTATGCAAACCATGTGAAGATTATGCAACTGCTATAGATCTCTTAATTGGAGAATACAATGAAAGGTTCACTAACTTTGAGAATCATGACTTCACACTCAAATTAGCATTTCAGCCTCCGTAGTTGATATCACCAAGGCACCTAAGGAGCTATAGATGGAATTGATTGAGCTCTCAGTAGATGACATTTTAAAGTCATTGTTTCATGCTAAGAAAGATCCAATTGAAATATGGAAAAATGCAGTAGAAAGTACAACATGCCTGAGAAATGCTTTCTTGCTTTTCAACCTCTTATTGCTGTGAATCTACATTCTCCTACCTAACCCAAATCAAGACACCTTTCAGGTCACAAATGACTGAGACCCACCTAGAGGAGGATCACATGCTGCAACCAAATATTCAAATGCTTTCCAACAAAAAACAGACACAACAAAATCATTAAAAGGTTAGTTAACTTTAAAATTAAAAAATAGTTTTCATTTTTTTGAAATTATTAAGTACATAGTAGTTAGATTTTTACAAAATAATGTATATTTTTAAGTGTATCTAGTTGAAGTTTCTTGAATGTGGCCTTATTTGACCACAGTTAAATTAATGCAGGCTTCCAACATGAAAAGTTTCCCCACCCTTGTATTAGATTGTTTGGCATTTGAGAGGGAATATAGCAGATGGGAAGGACTGCAGACTCAGGGGCCAGGAGGCCTGGGTTTGGGTCCTGGCTCAGTCACTTAAAAGTTACAAGACCTTTAGCAAGTTACCTACTTTCTCTGAGCCTCTGTTTCTTCATCCCTAATGTGGAGATGTTAGCACCCACCTCATAGGTTCTTTGAGGATTGAATGAGTTAATGTACACCGAGTGTTTAGGACAGTGCATGTGGTATATAGCGTTAGGGACTATTAGATACTACTAATATCATAGTATTACTTCTAAATATCCCAATTATCTTTTGTTTCAAAAGGCCTGCATTTTAGTGATTGAAAAAGAAAAAAAAAAAGAACACAGAGACACACCTTCTGTCTTTGCCTCTGCTGTTTCTTTTGCCTGAAATCCCTTTTTGACCCATAAAATCACCAAATACTGCCCACTGCCCCAACAGCCAGGATCATTTTGCCACAATTTTGTCCCTCAAACAAGATCCTTTTTACTTATCTGTGTATTGACATCCTCAATAAATGCTTCTTGAATGGAAAGGTGAAAGAGAGTAAGAAAGATGATTTTAAATTCTTATAGTTTGCAAACACAAAACTGTAGTTAATAGTGGACTACTGTCCCCCCTCTCAGAGGATGAAGGGATTGGCAGGGAGATGGTGCCTCTCTCAACACTAGGAGGAAAACCCCACAGAGAATTACAAACAATCCAATATTGAACTAGAAAGGGCTCCAGTCCCCAATGTCATGTGTGTCCTCCTGGGTTTGGGGAGAGGCAGTACCATAGAGCGACCCAGAGTGGGCTGGGGACCCAAGACAGGCTCTGAATGAATCCCATTTTGTCATCCCATGGCTGCTTAACCCTAGAACTAAACATCTCTGAGCCTGTTTTCTTGCCTGTAAAATGAAAGTAATACCAGCCCTAAGGGGTAATTTTGATGATAAAATGAGATAATAGTGCAATGTCTTACACTTAGGAAATGCTTAATTCATGTTTATTCAATGAAAAAAGCTTTTAAAAAAGTATCATTGTTGGGTGAAACTGTGCTGTCCCTGAAGCACGGCATGGCTGCATGTTGTCCACTACTCATTGTTGATCAGCGACTGATTCCACAGTCGTCACGGGACCATCTCCACACTGCTTCTCAGACTCTCAATCCAGAGTTGAGCCGCCACCAAGAAGCTCAGGAGGCAGGATTTGGCAAACCCCTTCCCAAAACCCTTCTCCTCTCCAGCTGGCACAGAAACACTCCACATTTGCAGCTTCCACAGCGATTACGAGAACCTACACCCTTTTATTGTTTTTGTTTTGAACGATGGTGCAATCACATGACTTTAACAGGAAAAACAACTCTGGAATCGGAGACAGTCTGGACAGAGCCATGTCCTCGTGTCTGAGCCCCTGGGAGAAAAAAGACATTCGATGCTGGCAGGATGGGGCCTGAGCTAGACAGGAAACATGGGCAGCACACGCTCATAGCAGGCAACCGAACAGGTTGCAATTCAGGATTAAAAACAGTAATGATCCTAACAAAACAGGAGTTCATATATGCGGAGTGCTAAGTATCAAGTGTCAAGCTCAATCATCACAACAATCCAAGACGAAGGTTTTATTAACTTCATTACATCAGCGAGGAGAATGCAACCCAGAGAAGTCAGGGGCTTAGCTCTCTTTTCACCCCTTCGGTGAGCTCCCAGAACCGGTGTGTTCATCCTCTAACCTACTGACTATGGCAGCAGCGCTTCCAAACCCTGAAGTGCGCGCAGATCTCCTGCGGATCTTGTTGGAATGCAGATTCTGATTCACCAGGTCTGGTGGAGCCTGGGATTCTGCATTTCTAACAACCTTCCAGGGAATGCTGCCCGTCAGAGGGACTTTAGGTGCAAGGGTCAGGCCAGTGGTCTCAACCTTGGCTGTACAATGGAATCACTGCAGAGCTTTCCAAAGCCTGGACCCCAGCTTAGAGACTCTGATTTTGGTGGCCAGGGTGCAACTCCAGCACAGCATTTCTACAGCTCTCCCAGGGAAGGAACGTGCAGCCAGGGCTGGGACCGCTGTCCTGGAGGAAGGTAGTATCTGTAGGCTCCTGAGGACACTCCCTTTCCCCGCGCCCCCTTTTCCCAACCGCAGAGATGCCCTTGAAAAGACCTTTCCCAGCGAACTCCAAGCTCACGAAGAGGCCAGAGCGGCCACCTGTTTCCTTGAAATAGTTTGCAGCTGTGCGGGGTGACCTCATCGCTCTGGCTCTGCCACCGGCCAAGCTGCGATCTGGAGAGCCTTCTTCTCAAGGCAGGGCTCCCCCGTGCGTCGGGGCAGAGGAAGGAGAAGAGTCACAGCGCGCGGAGAGCTGCGGTGCCAGGGCGGACGAGGCAGGACGGTGGCTCCACCCCGGGGGGACCCCACCACGGGTGCCACTGGGCCGCGTGGCCGCCGTGGCTGTGAGCGCAGCCGACTGCCTCAGCCCTGGCTTCCTCCCTGCTCTTGCTCCCCAGACACTTGGGAACTGATGAAATCACAAGGGGATTCTCCTCCCCCTCATTTAAGGGATGTATAAACAAACTAACATTGAAGTATGCAAGTAAAAAATGCACGGTCTGCCTCTTCCCTTGCGCTTCCCAGAGGCAACCACCTTTAGCAGTTGGACTCATGTCCTTCCAGACCTTTTTCTATGCATAGACAGTTACATTTCTACACACACACACACACAATCCTGTTTTATAAACCAAAATGCATCATGCAATATTCCAAACGCTATCTTGGATATCTTTTCCATGTAGCTACATATACTTATCAATTATTTTAGTGTGTCTCAAACTTGTCTGGAAATCAGAATCTCTTGGGTACCCTTTGTTGTTTGTTTATTTCTTGAGACACGGTCTTGCTGTGTTGCCCAGGCTGGTCTTGAACTCCTGGCTTCCAGTGATCCTCTTGCCTTGGCCTCTCAAAGCTCTAGGATTATAGATGTGAGCCAACACACCTGGCTGCCACCTTGTGAGGATACAGAGAGAAGTAACCATCCATGAAACCAAAAGTGGGCCCTCACCAGACATGGAATCTACCAGGGCCTTGATCTTGGACTTCCCAGCCTTCAGAACTGTGAGACACAAATTTCTGTTGTTTAGAAGCTATCCAGTTTATGATACTTTGTTACAGCAGCTCAGATGGACTAAAATAATATTCTAGAACGACTTTTCATGTTCAGTCGTTGGAAACTGGTGTGAATTTTATACTTTGAGTATGCCTCCACTTGGACTAGCCACATTTCAAGTGTTCAGTAGCCACAGGGGCCAAGTGACTATGGTACTGGATAGTGAGGATCTAGACCTTTTATTTTACTTGGAGGATATTCACAGGGGACAAGGGACAAACAGTTGTGGGGCAGCTATGGTCTCCCTGAATGAGCATGTAACATCCATTATTGTTAACTGCTCACTAAGAAGCTGCTTCACCCACGCTGGATTGATGTCCTGAGTCTCTGTCTGTTGCTCCACAGCGTGGGATTCTAAGTCTCTGCCTGCAGAGCTGCAGCCCTGGAGCCAGTGGGTTGGGAAGGTGGGGTAGCGTGCAGGGAGGAGAGTTCTGGATAGGGCCTCAGGGCAGCAACTCAGGGTGGGTGAAGCAGCTTCCTTAAAGACTCTCACAGAAGCTTGGCGTGGGGTCAGAGCATAAGGAAGGAGGGGCATGGATCATTATTATGTCCCTTGTTTCAACATAGCCAACAACAGAGGCACAGCTGGAATCAGGTCTTCAGATTCCAGAATCTGTGCTTCCCTTCTATCCCATAGACATCTCCCAGGCAGTTATTCAAAATCTATCCTTAACATTAGTGATGCAGGGAGAGCTGCCAACAAATTAAGTGAATTACTACAAGTCACATCATAAACTAGTCTAAATTCCAAAACTCGTGGTTAAAAATATATGCGCTGAGGTTCCCTGGTGGAAGTCAGAGGTATTGCAAGGGGCTGGCAAATGCATTTGTGGGCCTTCCTAGTTTATTCAAATAAATATATGGCAACTATTACATTGAGGTCCTTAAAATTTTTTTTAAAAATGGCCCTCATACTGGGTAACGTCGGGAATCACTGCAGTATACTCTTTTGTCTCAGACTGTCAGGGGGACAGTCACAAAGAGATCCTGGCTGCAAGTTCTGCTTCAGTTATGTAATTTTTTTAGTGTGTTCAGAGGTACTTGGTTATATCACAGTTTCTAAATTTACAAATGGGTGTATTAGTGTGTCTCTTTTCTAGCTACAGTGTCAGCTCCTCAAGGGAAAGAGTTGAACCCCTAATTTAAGGCTCTGGACATTCTGGGTTCTTAAATGAGTATCATTGACGGCTTGAATAAAATGATATAAGAGCACAAAATAAATATGGTGTTTGTAATGGAATCTATGGATTTGTCTGCTCAGAATTTCTTTCTCTTTCTTTGGGCTTCAGCACCGGGATTCTCTTTTCCTCCTGCAATCCACACAGTTTTGGTGAGGCTGTCATTCAAGGGCCCCTGCCTTCCCCTAGACAAAGGGTGGGCCTGGAGATTAGAATCTTAGGTAGAGTTACAAGAAGTGCTGCTTCATCTCCATCCGCTGGGCCAACCATTTCAGCTCATTAGCGCTGTCTGCTTATTCAGCTTTTTGTGATGCTGAGACCAATGCTATACCCTAATGATAAATTCCTTTTTCATTATATTGACAATAAATCTGCAAGACAGCATCTCACCCTTTTACTCCATTTCAGTTTGGAAATTTAAGCAGGGTTTCATATGCATCAAAGGAATGGAAGGCTTCCAGCTGCTAAGCATACAACCAGCTATTTTTCTCTAGAGGATGAAATGACAACAGCTAATTGATAAAAATTGTGTTTTAAAAATCTTACACTACAATTTGATAATTTCTAAGGGTTTGGGCACCACCAGCAAGAGCTATTAGGTGAGGACTTTGTGAAGAGAGTGAAATGGCTTTAAACAGGCACCTGTTCAAGCCAGAAGACTAGAATTCCAGCCTCCTGGTGTTGGAGCCCTGCACTGTAGCCCCGCACAGCAGGCCTACTTGGGGAGCCTCTTGGAGGGTGTTCTGCTCCTCCAACCCCCATATCCTCCACACCCCCTGCGGCCGTCCATCTTAGCTAGCTTTATGCTCCTCACCCACCTCCACCCACACTAACTTCGACGATCAAATCAGTAAGGGTCAATAGTCTAATAGGAAAAGTGAGCGGTTAATGGTTTGTACAAAATGAAACGGGTGTGACTTCTGGCATGTGACACTTCCTGTCCACACTGTCCGTTTCCCACAGCAGGTGCCTGCTATTCTCTGGTTCTCAGCTTCTCACGGGCCTGGAAGGAGCAACGCTGGAAGATGGGAGCTGAGATCTAGGGAAGCGGCATATGGAGGGCCCAGGGGATTGGGTACAAGGCTTGCAGACCTTCGTTTCTCGTGTCATTGCACTCAGCAGCTGGGCACACAAGATGACTCGTGGGGTTGATGTCAGCCAGCTCTGTCCTCCGCTACCTCAGTGTTTTCACAAAACAGAACAAAACACAGCATGGGAGGAGCAATGAGGCAGCAGAGATGATACCAAATAAGACCCCGATGATAAAAGCAAACAGCTCGGAGGTTGGAAAAATGACCATGGGTTGGAGGGTCGGGGAACACTTTAGTGTGCCTCAAAAGCCAGCTGTATTAGAAGCAGAGAAGCCTCAGGTTGGGAATCTCAGCCGCATGTGCTGAGGAGCCAGGCTTGTCCCGGGTTCTTCGTGGGAAAGAGCTCACCGTGAGTCAGCTGTCAAAGCACAGGGACGTATCCCAAGGACAGTAGGCTAGAGATGGAGGAGGAACAGCCTGGAATCTGGACCTCAGTCTGTGTCCCTGTGTCCAGGCTTCATGCAAGAGTCTGAGGGGCACCAGAAAACCAAAGGAGCTGTGTCATGAACACCCTTCTCCAGTGTGACAAGGGCACAGTGATGCTGCTTTGGAGCTGATGAATGGAATGGGCACTGTTTCCCTCCGAGGACCTCAGAGCGCTTTGGAGCACGGCCCACATCACACAAAAGAAATATCACCCACTGGAGAGGACAAAGGACGTTGGTCAGTGGGAGATTCTAAGACCAGGTCTGAGACTGCCTGGGGACTCTAGGGACTAACGGGGAGGAATTTGAGAGGGGCCCAGAGTTCTCATAGAGAGGTCAGAACTGCAGCCAAAGAAATAGCCCTTTTGTTACTGCCGAAATTTTTACCTCTAGCATGATGATATTGGTAATGAAAACAGAATCGGCTAGATGACAGAAGAAGAAAGAAGAGGCCAGGTTGTTAGATCTGAGTAGCAAGCTTGGGGAGAGTTCATCCTGTAATGGTGAGCCACAGAGGGTTCTTGAGCAGAGGAAGTACGTGTCTGTTGCAAAATTGTTTAAGGAAGATTCATCTGGTATACAGGGGAGATCAGAAGGGCAGAGGAGCAGAGATGGTATGAAGACCGTTACTGAGGACCTTAACCAAGGCAGTAAGGGCAGAAATGAAAAGGGTGGAGAACTCGAGACAGAACACAGAGGAAGTGTCTGTGTTCAGATGGAGCACAGCCTTGGCCTCTCTCTTGCCTCCCACTTGTCTTCTACACTCTAGCTCCTCCTCTTTCAGGAAGGTTCCAAAACTTCCACCCCCTTCACTGGGTGGGACACTATCTGTGACATATCCTTCACCCCCCGGGTTGGTCTGTCCTCTCTCTAGACTGTGAGTCTCTTGAAGGCAGGAAGCTTGTTTTTCCATTTCTATCCAGTGTGCCCAACACATTTGCAGGTTGTATTTATGGGGCTAGAGAAGAGGGAAGAATCTAAAATGTTTTTTTCTGAGAAAAAAAAATATTCATCAGGTTCCAGTTGTTTTTCACTTTTCTTTCTGTTACATCTTAGTTTTTCCACGTCATCTAAAAATTGAAAGTAGCACTGATGCGCATGTGGCATACAGTGGCATTTCTCAACTTTAAAAAGAAAATCACTGGCCGGGGGTGGCTCATGCCCATAATTCCAGCACTCCGGGAGGCCAAGGCGGAAGGATCATTTGAGCTCAGGAGTTTGAGACCAGCCTGAGCAAGACCCCGTCTCTACTGAAAGAAAAGAAAAGAAAAGAAAGAAAGAAAGAAAGAAAGAAGGAAGGAAGGAAGGAAGGAAGGAAGGAAGGAAGGAAAGAAAGAAAGAGAAAGAAAGAAAGAAAGAAAGAAAGAAAGAAAGAAAGAAAGAAAAGAAATGAAAAGAAAAGAAAGAAAGAAAGAAAGAAAGAAAGAAAGAAAGAAAGGAAAGAAAGAAAGAAAGAAAGAAAGAAAGAAAGAAAGAAAGAAAGAAAGAAAGAAAGAAAGAAATTAGCTGGATAACTACAAAATATATAGGAAAAATTAGCCGGGCATGGTGGCGAGTGCCTGTAGTCCCAGCTACTCAGGAGGCTGAGGCAGGAGGATCGCTTGAGCCCAGGAGTTTGAGGTTGCCGTGAACTAGGCTGATGCCACGGCACTCTAGCCTGGACAACAGAGTGAGACTCTGTCTCAAAAAAAAAAAAAAAATGTACACAAAGAAGAGTGACACTGTCACTCTTCCACTGTCAGCAAGTGACAGGGTCCCCTGAGTCCCAAAATATTTTAGTCGTTATAGTGGGTTCAACAAAGGCTCCCAAAAAGATATGTTCCTGTCTTAGTCCCTGGAACCTGTGTTTGTGGCCTTATTTGAAAAAAGTTAAGGATCTTGAGCTAAAATAATCTAGATTATCTGGGTGGATCCTACATCCAATGACAAGTGTCCTTATAAGAGAAAGGCAGAGGAAGGGGTGATGCACAGAGGAGGTGAAGACACAGAAGAAGAGAAGGTCAGGTGAGGACGGAGGCGCAGACTGGAGTTATGAGGCCACAAGCCAATGAATGCCTGGAACCACCAGGAGCTGGACAAGGCACAGAGGGGTCGCCCCCCCCCCCCAGGGCCTCCGGAGGCAGCATAGCCCTGATGACACCTTGATTTTGAACTTCTGGGCCCCAGAACTGTGAGAGAATAAAAGTTTGTTGTTTTAAGCCACCAAGTTCATAGCATTTGTTACAACAGTCCTGGGAAACTGCAGCATGCATTCTCAGTGGGAGTGACAGGATCCCCCCAAGGGAGAGAAAATGGGTTCTTGGGGTGGGGGAATGTGAAAAAGTCTTCAATGTTGCAATGGTTTGTTGTTCTCCAAATGTTTGTTGTCTTCAATGTTTGTTGTTCTCCAAAGGGTCACAGTACATAAACGGATACAGAGTATGTCTGTGGTATTAAAATTTTATTTATGATGGGGAGGAGGATGACTGGGGAGGGGGAAGTCTAAAAAGGCTTCTTAGAAAAATGATTTTCTTTTTATTATTTTTTATT
>CAUYRT010038886.1:0-75602 GCA_963574885.1 Lepilemur ruficaudatus
CTCTTCTCCATTTCCTTCACCTCATGTTCTTATCTTCTTAATCAGTATCCCGGTCTCCAGCCTCCACTCAACAACTCACCGGATAAACCTATAATCTTTCTTTTTTTTTTTTTCTGAGACAGAGTCTCACTCTGTTGCCCGGGCTAGAGTGAGTGCCGTGACATCAGCCTGGCTCACAGCAACCTCAAACTCCTGGCCTCAAGCGATCCTTCTGCCTCAGCCTCCCAAGTGGCTGGGACTACAGGCATGCGCCACCATGTCCGGCTAATTTTTTCTACATATTTTTAGTTGGCCAATTAATTTTTTTCCATTTTTAGTAGAGACAGGGTCTCGCTCTTGCTCAGGCTGATAAACCTGTAATCTTTCTAAAAGAAATTAATCACCAATTCTAAAAGACCCTGCACTCACTTCTACCTACTCCTAGTCCTCTCCTAGTTGTGCTACCACTGTGCATACCTTTGTACACACCTCTACTGTGCTTATACTGCTACTCTGCAGTTATCTATTTTTGCTTGTCTCCCCCACTGAGTTGAGGGAGGCATAGAGTCTCATACTTCTTTTTATCTTCAACAATTAGTAACTGCCTGGCTTCATAAATGTTTGCCAAACGTACTCCATGAATGATCTAAAATGATTTGCTATGAAAGAAGGATTCAGAGTCTCAAAGCATATGAAGATGTGAGAAGCATAATTTCATTAATGGTTAAAAAGAAAACAGCTAAATATTGTTAGCCATGAGCACTTAAGGAAAACTCGAGGTCTCTTGACTGTTATTTCAGCACACTTTCCACATACTTGGCAATGCTCTGGAAACCAAGCACTGCAGTTAGTGTGTGGTTTTAGAATTCTCTTCACTGATGCTAAGAAGTCAAGTCGAATCTGTTCATCAGATTTTGCAGAAGTACTTGAAACTAAAGAAAACATTCTGCTCAAACTCCTAGAATGTTATATAATAGAAATGCTACAGAGTAGGCAAGTACTCAATAAATATTTGTTGAATGGATGAAATATAAAAAATACTTTCTTATATTCAGATAAACAGATTCTCAAATTTTGACTGCAACAGAAATTCCTTTTGTTGCCTCATCCTACATTTTACTTTCAAGAAAAAACTCAAAGACATGGTAAACCAATCACATTAATAGTAAACTTAACTGAGTCCTATTTGTTTTTATGAATTAATTAAATCAAGACCTTAAAGAAAACCTGAACCTCATCCTTAAAGAATACTTTCAGGAGGCAGTATTTCAGTAAAAATTCATAAAACAGTATTACTATCAGTACTGTTTCTCGGGTTTGTAACATGAAGCCATTATGGAAGCACTATGGAAAGTGTTTATTAGAAGTCTAGACATAGATTTATAAGGTTCTGAATACTGGTATTTTTATTTTTTAATCAGTGTTCAACAAATACTTTCAAACACAGTCTCAGTAAGTTCTATGATTAATAACCTTATGGCTATAATGATTATCATATATTATAATAAATATCGGTCCTTAATTCATAATTCTTATAACCAATTAAGTAAAAAAATATTTCACATTTAAATGGAAAACAAATTTAGTCAGTATATACTAATTTCTTATATCCTTACCTCTACATGAAATCCCACTAATTTGAAATATAACAGAACCATTTCTCAAGATTGGAATTTTAGATCATTCTACTTTATCCTACAAAAATCGTCAGTAAAACTTCTGAAATTTTTTCTAGAGTAGTTCCTAAATTTTCCATTTCTCTATTCTTGATCATGTTGTCAGCTTGGCCAGTGGTTCCCAAACTTGGCTCAACATTGCAATCACCTGGGGATCTTTAAAAATTACTGACACTTGGCTCCACCTTGACACTGTGATTTCAGTGGAATGGGCTATGGTTTGAATACTGGCAATTCTAATGCATGGCAAAGTTTGGGCACCACTGACCTCGGCACTCAACTCTTAAACTAAGATCCCTGAAATCTGTCTCAAAGTTTTCTTTCCTCTAGCAAGTTCTGCAAAGAATCTTAAATTTTTTTTCGACCTTTCTGTACTATCTTATCCACCAAAATTCCAAATTTCCAGTATACACAATTTGACTCACATCTCCTCTTAAAATGGGGCAGTATCATCTTGTCTATAAAACGTGCACTTTGTACCAACATATTTTCTAAAGTTTCTTCCCACTTTGAATTTATATAGTTCTCAAAAACTAAAAAAAATAAACAATACCCTCTGGCTACACCTGCATGCCCTTCTTTAGTTCCCCCTTTACTATCCTCCTTTTGCCTCCCTTTTCTAATAAATTGAACCACATAAAATCTGCCAATATTTGACCATTTTAAACCTAAATAGTCATTTCAAATGATTCATCCTAATATTTTCCTCCTACTTATCCTTTAAAATAGAACCTTTTTATGTAACACAACCCAAGCTAACCTATTTCATTCTTGAAAATCCCACTGTAATCTCAATTCTTTGTCCCAACTTCAAAAGACATTATGTATGACACGAAAAAGAAATGGGCCCATTCCTGAAGACAAGGGATAATCTTTTTTTGAAAGGTTGTACTAATGCCTATACTTACAAGTGAGGCAGAGCTATTAAATAAAGTCAATATTTAAAAACTTTTTCATACAAGTATTTATAATGACTACTTAAACAGCATAAATTAAGTTCAAAAAGTACCTACCTAAGCCAAACTAAAGGGTAACTTACTTGTTAAACCTAGTAACATACTGTGAACATTTCCTATGCAATATATATCACTAAGTTTAACAGCCATGCTTCAAAATAATTTTTAAGAATAATACCATTTAAAAAAAGGGGTGGGGGAGAGGAACCCACACTGACTACTTTAAGTAAAATAAACCTGAGCTTCACAGACTTTATCTCATTATCCTGTTTCCTTCATAGTATTTGTTATAATTTCAATCACTTTGTTTACTGTCTGCCTTCCCCCCACTTGAATGTAAGTAAGCTCCCTGACAACAGGAAAGTCGTGGCTTTTGGAAAGAACTTTTGTCTTTTCGCTGCTGTATTGCCAGTCCCTACAGATTATCTAGCACAGATGTTCAATACATTTGTTGAACATGCAGAGAAAAGACCAGAAGGCAATGTTAACCTTAACTGTGCTAGTGATTTTTGTGATTTTTTTTTTTAGGTACATTTTTCTGTTTACCATGTTTTCTGTTCACTTACATATTACTTTTATATTAAAAGCAAATGTTATTTTAAAACAATCATTTCAGATTAATATTTCCCATTTTGTTGAAATACTTTTAATAATTTGAAAAACTTAAATGAAGATCATTTTTGATGACATCAAATTTCAGGTCATTAAGAACTATCTGCAACATTAATTTTAAAGCAATTGCATAAAAATAATTTAAAATTTACGTATACAATCTAAGTATAAAGTAACATCTAAGTTGTGAAAAATACTCAGCATTAAAGTTATCCCAAGGTATGCTGTGTAGGGAATTTCTGAACATGAGCATTCTTAACTCTTACTCTCAGTACTAACTGCAAACCTCACCCATAATAGACTCAGTCTACCGACTGAAGCTTTGCGACTCTCCGGTCCCAGCGATTCTTATATTCTCAAAATCACCCAGAGAGAAGGCAGCAGCCCTGCCCACCCTCCAGCATTTGTGATGTTGCAAGTAAAACACAGGGAGAACAAACAGGCACAAGAAGGAAGCTTGTAAGCCTTTTTTAGTGTAAGGTTAAATGTAAGCTTACAGCATTTATACCTATTTTATTATTATAAGTTTTACAATTTAAATAGCTTATTAATATGTACCAAACAGACTAATACCCCAGGATTAATCTTCACGGAAACCATATACATTTGCTGGTCTTGTGATCCCAGACTGGCCACCCTACACAGGGCCAGCTACCTTAGAAGTACACAGCACTTGTGACTGAGGGGGCTAGGGTGGAAAGTTAATAAGATGCCTGTGTGATGACATCATCGTAAATTCATTACCTACCACTACTGGAAAAACAGCCAGGCTCCTGGTTTAAAGGCAACAGAAAGTGCTTATTAATAAAATAATAAGCAATAATAAGGAACTCATCAATTTGACATTGATTCTGAAATATACAATGGAGTCTAACTCAAGGCATATTCATAATGTATGGTAATTTTTTTTCTGAAGTCAAAGAAATAAAGAAAATTATTTGTCAACTAGAATTTATGGTTATATCTTATTTCCTGATTTTATCACAGTCAATAATCTTTAATAATATGATATAAAACTATTGAAAATGCCTTTTTGTAAGGCATTTTTTGGTCTGCACTACTTCATGCAGAAGGGTTGGTTAGAATTTTATTGTATTTAGACACTAGGTTTGGGTCTAACCCATAAAAAGGCAATGCAGTAAATACAAAATTCACTTTAGGGGGTAAGGTGCCTGAACGAGATGAGAAATTATCCTCCTAAGCAGCTGACCCTGGGGTGTAAGGAGAGACCTTAGTTTGCTGATCAAGAGAAGCAAATCCTCTGTATTTAAATGCCAAACACAGAAAACAAACAGTACTTCCAAATATGATCCTCAAATTAAAAATCACAAGAGCAGACAGTAAGAAGTGCCAGCTTAATCTGTGATGAAGCTCCTATTCACACAGGCAGCTCCAAGCAGCAACATTCAGAGAAGCAGCAGGTATATGTTAATGGTTAACAATTCTCCTGAGGGGAAGCCTGCTAGCTTTCAAATAACCCATATTAAATCTGTAAACTGAGAAGTTCACATGAATATCAGGGGATTAAAATCTAAAATATCTACAATTTAGTATAAGTTATACAATTCAGTATAAACAGTATGTTTTAGTTGCTTATTCAAAAATCTCTGCTGGCCGCAACAAAAATATAATTAACCATGATTTTTGGCTCAGAATGTTAGAGTATAAAAAGTTAGTAATCAATTATTTCATTTTATTTTTCCAAATTACAGCAGATAAATCAATAAGTTAAATATATACACACACATATATATATAAACTGCCTTCAGGCTACGAATTTGATACAATAAACTCTAAATTTATCAATTTTACATTTTCTGCTTTACTATAATGAATCATACTGCATCCCATTGAGTAATAAAAGCAAAAATAAGCCCTACACCTACTGTATTATAAAAATTTACCCAGCTTACCATACAACAATCTGCCTGTGGGGAAGAAAAGATTCTGTGAATCACTTATTATCCAGAGGCAATAATATTTTCTTAAGTGAAAAGTCACCCTCACACGTGTAAATCAATACCTTTCCAGGGACCCGGAGACTCTCAATGGCACCAAGATCACCAAGGCTCTCCGAAGGGCTTTTCAGACCCTTAAAAAATAATAACATTAGGACAATTTTAATTATGCTGAAGAATTATAAAAGTATAGAACACACCTACTGAAATAGAAATGACCATTTTAAAAATAGAAATTTTCTTGCTTCAAAATATATAGAAAATATATTCTAAAACCAATCATCACTTAATACATATAGCACTATTATTAAATCAGGTAAGGATATACTTTTGGTATTTTAAAATAAAAGTATTATATGGCACCTTCACAACTAATAGTGGTAGTATAATCTAACCATGATTTAAAACAACCAAAAGAAAAAAAACTTGGATGACGAAAAGCATTCTATAAAAGAAAAGTACTTATGTATTAATCATCACCAAATTCACCTGGGAAAGAGGTCTATGCAATAGCATTTTGATTCACAAATACAATGTACTACCTAACTGAGCTAATCTAAGATTTTTAAATGATGCTAATTGTTTAGTTAATACATAAGTAATCCCTTCATTTTACCTGATTATTTCTCACCAATGTATCCAATTCATGTTGCATAAATTAAGATTTAAATCTCAAGCCTCACAGCCTTCTACCTGTTCTTTAGCTCTTTGATACCACGTATTTTTTATATTCACATCAACTAAGGGATTCTGAAAGTCTTAAATTTTAAATATCTGTATCTCTCTCTGCCAGATCTTAAGTTCCAAGGAAAAAGTAAGTCCAATTCTTAAGCTTCTACAGCCCAGTGGCTAGCAAAGCTCCAGGAACAGAGTAAACAACAAAGAAATGAGTAAATTATTAGTTAGAAGTCGTTTATCAGACTCCAATCTTCAACTAAATAGCACACTATCCCCATGGGAACATGCAATTGACTGCAAAATAAAATTTCCAAGAATGTTTGCAAGAAAAAGAAAAAAACCTACCAAGGTTTAATATGCTTTTCAATGAGTAAGGGGGAAAAAAGTTTGTGACTAGTTTTGAGCCATTTGTTCTTCCCTGTCTCGATTTCTCACCAATACTCATGAGGGCATAGCAACAAAAGTGGTGGAGAAGGCAAAGTTGGGTTATATAACTAAACTTCTATACACATGATACATATACACACATTAAAGCCTCACAATTTGATTGAAAATCATGACCACCCCTAAAATATCTTTTTAAAAGTGTAATTGCCATGTCTTTTAAACAAACAAACATCAAGAGTAGAGACGCTCAACTTACAGTGGGGTTATGTTCCAATAAACCCATCATAAATCAAAAATACTATAAGTTGAAAATGCATTTAATACCCCCAAAAAGACCCATTGTAATGTCAAAAACTTGTAAGTTGAACCATCATAAATCAGGGTCCATTTGTATAGATTTGTTTAATCTAACCAGAATTCTTGGAGGAATACAGCATGTCTAATTTTTTATTTCCCCAGAGCTGCTCAGTAGAGAAATTAATGATTGAAATGTAAAAGTGTTACATACCAACATCCAGCAAAAGGTTTTACCTCCAAATTAGTCACACACACAACAATTCAATATGAATACATGGCAACTTTCTGACAAATGCGCAAAATACAAGTTAAAAATTGGAAACCCCTTGTATGTGTTGAGGGTAGGGGAGTGGAATGATTCCAGGAACAGGCTCTGGAAAAGACCACCTGGGTTTGTACCCTGACTTTCACCCTGTGGTCTTGAACAACTTGACTACACTTCCTATGCATTATATTTTAATTAAGGTAGTAACTCATAGGCTGTTATAAGGAGTAAAGAAGATACTGTATATGAGGAACCAAAAATAGTGTCTGCTACATCACAAGCATTAAGTGTTAACCATTATTCTTAATATTTTTATTATCACAGAAAAATGTTTTTCTCTCATCAAAACACAAATGAAGAATTACATAAACATCTCAAAGCACAACATCTGATCCCCAACTGTAGTTTAGGATTATACATCTTTAACCCTTTATCAATTTTATAAATTTCTACTAACAAATGTGAAGTCGTTTTTATTTTATCTTCATGTTTGAAAGCATAAAGTCATTGTAATCGTTAATCATTGTTTGACTTTCATTTGTATTTGATTTTTGATTTTGATAATTTCCCCAGTTTAAATTTATACAAAATTCAGCATAAATAACACCTGCCTCTGCACTCTATTTCTTTGCACAAATCAGATTAACACTTCAGGCTACTATGATTATGTCTACATGAATACTCATTTTCCATTTATGAGACCAGCAACTTATGTCCTCTCAATCAAAAGGAACATCTGTGATGATTTGTGTTTCCTTCTTATTTTGGCAAAACTCAAGAGGGTTTACATCCAGTCCCTAATTTCTCTCCCCTTATTTTCTCTTGAACCCACCCTAACCAGGCTTCCTTCCCCACCACTTCATGAAAACAGCCATTGTCAGGTCACCAAGGACCTCCAAGTTCCTCAGTCCAAAAGCTCATTATCATTCTCATCTTACTTGGCCAATCTGCAGCATTTAACACAGCTGATCAATCCCTCCTCTTTTAAATTCTTGGTTTCTAGAAGCCACTCTTCTTGATTGTTCTCTTTATCCAACATCATTCAACAAATATTTATTGAGCATCCGCTATATGCCAGGTGCCATTTGAGATGCTGAAGACTTCTTACCTCACTTGCTGCTTCTTCCCATTCTGCTTTGCTGTATCCACTTCTTCCTCCTGACTTTTTAACACTGAATTCTCAAGCTCCAACCTTGGACTCTATATCTACACTCACTCATTGGTGATATTAACCAGTTTACATGCAATCTACATGTTCGTAACTCCCAAAGTTTTCCCTACAGCCTGGATTTCTCCCCATAAATTCAGACTCATCTGGCCAACTGCCTACTTTATCTCTCTACTTAAATATCTAAGAGGCTCTTAAATTAACAAGTCTAAAAACTGTCTCCCTTCCCTCATTCTGTCCCTCCAGATTTATCCACCACTGTAAGTGGCAATTCCATTCTTCCGATTGCTAGGACCAAACCATATGGAGTCATCCTTGATGCTTCTCTTTCCTTCACAGCCCAAATCCAATCCATCAGGAAACCAGTCAACTCTACATTTATAAGATATTCAACTTCCTCTCAACACTTCCACCACCAGCGCCCTAGTTAAAGCCTACACCCTTTCCCACCAACATTACTGCAATAGCCTCTTTATTGTCCTTCCTGGTTTTGCTCTTTTCCCCCTCTTCTGTTGATTCTTAAAACATGAGTCAGAACGGTCTTTCTGAAGTGTTATGTCAGATTATATCATTTCTCTACTTAGCATTTCACCCAAAATAAAAGCCATGGCCTTGCCATGACCCATAAGGTGCTACAGGATCTAGTTTCCTGTCCTCGGGTCTCTGACCTCATCTCCTACTACTTTTCCTCTCACTCACTTCACTGCACCCACACTGGCCTCAAACATGCTCCTGCCTCAAGGGGCTCTGTATTTGCTTTTCCTTTCACTGGGAATGTTCCTTCCCAGATATGCACATGGTTCCCTTCCTCACCTCCTTCAGGTCTTTTTTATTACCTTATCAGAGAGGCCTTCCATGTCCACTCTCTCTAAATTATAAGTGACTCCAAATTACCACCTACTCCCAGGACTCCCTATCCTCTTTTCCTCTAAAGCATTTATCACCATGCCAAGCTTAGCACTTGTCTATTTTGTTCACTGCTGCATCCCCCAAACTTAGAATAGCGCCTGGCACATAGTGCTCAATAAACATTTGTTGAATGTACTGAAAGAATAGAGGCCAGCATAATGAAGAAAGATAAACAACAGATCTCATCTATGTAAAGAGAGCTAACACAGCCTTTCCACCCTCCCTCCCACTCTTTTGCAAACAAACATCCTAGGACAGCTGAAATGCCAAAAATTCTAAATTTCATAGACTTTAATCTCATATCTCTCCACATGAACTCAATATATATCATTATCATATTCTGTAGCCTCAAAAAAAAGAAACATCTTTGTGTATTTGTATTTTTAATCCTATTACATTTACCCAATAATAAATAGTATTAATTAAAGCCCAAATGTAACTCTAGGTAGCACCCTATTTTCACACCTCATAGATTCACAAACTGTGCACTAATAGTAATCAAATATGTGGAAATCAATCCATAAACATAATATATATAATTAGAGTAATCTTTTACACAGTATAGTTCCAACTTTTCATGTGTGTTCTTCAGTGTTGTTTTTTTTTTTTTCCATTCTATTAAACACAGATTTGTTCTGCTCAAATTCAATAAGCAACTGATTGAGGCTTTAGGGTTTTCAGCACAATTTCATTACATTTAGGAGACATAAACAGAATCTGGAATTTTGCATTTTTTTCTCCCACTCACTTTTACAAAATAAGGTAAAAAAATCAACAACAGAGGCTGTACTACTATGACAATGTTGACTACACTGAACTGTGTAACAAACTTGAGAGAGCACCCAACTTAGCTGACGCAAAAAGTCCAAATTCAGCATTCCAAAGGCAGTTTAGAGGTATTAGTGGTATAATATACAAAAGTATACATTGTTTTAAAATCAAAAAGACACCAAAGTCAGCATGAAATTATCTATTACTTGAATTACTGAAACAGCCTGCTTCTAGTTCCCCTGCTTTCCCACTATTAATGTAGCCAATGCAATGGCTCTATGATCAAGCACGTCCTTGATAATGCTCAGGAAATGTGTTAATGTCTTTATTTAATCTAACTTCATTATATCATATAAACATTATCATCAGGCTAACCCCATGAGGTACACTTTATTGTTACTATTTTAAACCTTATGTAACATGCCCAAGGTCACACAGCTACCACAGGATGGAGCAGGACCCAAACTCATTCTCAAGTAAGAAGTAGTAGGAAGCATAACACCAGTACTCAACAAATGTGAGGGATTATCAAATGTTACTACCCACTTACTTAAATCTTTCTATTATTCACAGGACATTTTAATTCTATTATTACAATATAATCTGACAGAAGTAAAATAATCATGTAAGGATCATTTGTGTATTGTCTAACAAAAATATACAATTTGTAACCTGTTCAAGTATCTATCCCTCAAGTTCTGAATTCTCAAATAAGAATTTGGGATTTAAATTTTTTTAATCAACAAGAAACAGCTCACAAATGAACCTTTCACCAAACATTTATCCTCCACATTCTCTAAACTTCTTAAAGCTCTATCAATTTAAAACTCTAATCTAAATTATGTTTCTTTCATATTAAAATAAGGAATGGCCAATTCTAGTGAAATATTAGAATTGAAGTAAATAAAATTATCTAAAACCACGTCATAATCAACAAGTACATAAAAGGAAATTTCTGCTGGCTTCTTGCTTGAAGGAAGCTGAGACATTATTAGGAAGTCCCTAACATTTATGAGACAGGCTGTGAAACAGCCAAAGCTTTTACTCATGGATTATCATTCTGGCAAAAAGTAAAAGATCATTACTTTGGCACGACAAGAATATTTTTTAAAAACCAGCATTTAACAAAGAATTTACACAAATTTTAGCTTATTGATGACTCTTATAACGGTGAGACAGAATGAACAAAAATAATTATTCTTATTTTCATAACTGGAAACTTAAGCTACAAAGTTTGGGGACTTGCCCCAAATCATAAAGCTACCAGTTCTGTCTTCAAACCACCTGCTCCTTTCACTCTTTCCAAGTCATCTCTATTGCACGAACCACACTTCTGTACCAGGCCACCTGCTCCCTGACAACAGACAGCCTGGATGCAAGGACCAAGGCAGCTGGGGCTGTCCTGGAAAAATGGCAAAAAGGGGAAGAGAGGAGACTTAAGATTGCCTCTGACTCCCTCAATGATCTGTTTTTAGGAGGCCAATACCCGCCTGAGCAGGGTTCCCATCCAGGAAGCTCAAGTGAGTTTTCAGGGTGTGCCTCGGCTTCCTAGTCCCCCTGACACCTGCCACTACCTGTAACAGGTCTCCATCTGCCGCGACCCGGGGACAGAATATCTCGGCTCCTCTCCCAGCCTAAACGAGGGAGACCTTTGCTTCATCTGCCGCAACTTACCTGGCGGGTCATGAGAGATTTTATTTTTTGCATGTCGAAATCGTGAGAAGGGTGTGCTGCCGCAAAAAGCTAACAAATCACACCGAATCACCAGACAGCTCGCCCAGACACAGGGAAGCCATAGTGGGTGGTCACGTGAAGCGGTCGACCCGGGTCAACTTTTCTCGCCCTGTGCATGCTGGGAACCGTAGTCTTACGGCTGCCGCCGGCCCTTGCAATGAAAACAAGAGGCCACTATACGTACTACATTTCCCAGCAAGCAAAACGGCGGCACTTCAGTTAAGCCCTCAAAGTTTATTGCTCGGCTTGACCACGGCGATCGCCTGTCTTCACAGAGGTGCTTGTATTAGGTAGCTCTGTTCCGCTAGGCGGAAACCTACGTCCTGTGTGACCAGGCATTGAGCAAAGGACCAAATACTGACGAGAAAATATATAAACCATACTGACGTGCTGCCTCCCAGGAGCCTCATGAAGGAAACCCCACCTGGTCTAGAGGGGCGGCGTGGGAGAGCCTGAGACTGGCACAGAGAAGGAACTCAAGAAAGGGCAATCTCGGCAATCTCTCGGAGAGGTGACCTGAAAAGTTGGGACTCCCCAGGTGGCGCTGGGTTTGATCTGAAGAAAGATGTGGTCCAGATTGCCCAATAGGCGGCCTCGCAGAATTAGAACTGTTCTTCCTCAGTTTTAGCATCCCCTGCAAAAGCCCTAAAATCAAAGGATTTTGACCCTCACCTTTCATTTTACTACTTGCGTAACCTAAGTCAAGACAGAAAATAAGGCAGTAATAATGAGTACACATATCACTTTAAAGTTCAAATTGGGAAATGTAATAGGGGAGTCTCTGGGGGCTCAATTTAAAAAGGACTTTCCAATTATGAGACTACCAGGGAAAAAAAGCGGCCCCAAAGCTAACAATAGCTAATATTTGTTGAAAGCTTACTACATGTCAGGAACTCTGCTAATAGCTTTACCTGTATGATCTCATTTATCCACACAAGCATCCTATGGGGTTAGTACTATTATCCCCATTTTAAAGATGATGAAACAGGTACGGAGAAAGTAGAGAAAGACGTTAAAGACTTCCAGGTGGCCTCCCTCCATTGGCCTGGTCCAAGGGAGAGCTCACGGGAGGTGTGGGATGTTGCCAGATGATAGATATGCGTGATTGTCAGGTGTTCTTTGTTTTCCAGCAGTCCCTTCCGCTGATTGGTCCCTGGTTTCTCCACCCCTAGGAACCGCCCTCCTGGCCTGTACCTGCCACCTGTAGATTTGATCCCTGCCTAACTATATTTTTTAATTCAACATACCTTGACACTATATAAAAATAATTGAACCTTACATGATACATTTTTAGCTCCCTAAACCAAAACAAACAAAAGAAAAACTTAGAAACCTAAAGAACACTTTTTAAAAGGTGAAGCATGTTGTTTCCATGTTTCAAATATATATATATAACATTTATATAGTTAGGACTTTCACATTTTCCTGAGCTCTAGTTAGAGTGGTAGTACAACTAGTGGAAAGTTTGGAAGGCCTGACAAAAAATCTTGAGGAAGACTTGCTGGTTGGTAGTGCTTGGTAAACAAGTGCCAGCCCCATTTTTGCAGATTGGAACATCACAGCTGAGAGTTAAGTAAATTGATCTGATTTATGGCAAATAGCACTAGAAGTAAAGTAGGATCAGGGTGTATTTCTAATGGCCCAAACAGGAGGGGCCTCTGGAAGCTTAAATAAGAGCTGATATCCTGGTTTGATTAGGAAGATATATTTATCACCCTATACACAGTAAACCACTGGAGAAACGTAGCTCCTCCAGGATGATGTAACTACATTTCTTGAGCAGGCAGTAGCAGAAAACAGAACACTTGCTAAAATTAAAACAGTGACCTGGAGAGACACCCAAGAAGGAAAACATTGCTCCATAATCATTGAGCAGCCATATAATATAGACCTAGGCTTCTGGGAGGTGGCATTGCAGACTTTACTGTATAGGAGTAAACATTAGCACAGACATAGGTATATGTAGTAGCTCCTCTGGCAGTCAGCTCTTCCTTGTAAACTGTACTTTCCTGGGATATGTCTAATTACAACAATAAGAAAACTCTTTCCCCTGTTCTTAGTCCCAACAGTTTTACATTGACCTCGGCATTTTACCATCTCTCCTTCCCAATTGCTTCTGCCACTGCAAAATACTTACATGCTACTCGTGTTTAAAGAATGTGGATGTTTTAAATTCATATAGCAGATGTTTGCGGTATAAAGCAAGATGAGTCTTATTTAGGATTTAAATAAACTAGACTGTAAACCAGTGTGACTTTAGAGGTAATAAGAGAGCCCTGCTCCCCAACACACACACACACACACACAGGCACACACACATACACACCTTTACAGGAGAGTGTGCCCATATGCGATTGCAAATGCATGAACACGTACACATACTCACTATCCCAGTGGATCCTTGCATTGTTTGCAGTTTAATTACCATGGATATAGATTGTTTTAGGCTAATCATCCCTTTCATTTTAAATGCAAATATAACTAAGATTAGTAAACAGGCTACAGGCCCTTTTTTCCTGAACAGCATGGTAGAACAGAGCTTTTCAGTGGTACAGGTGTGATGTGAAATATTGATAGTGGGAAATTTCTTACAGTGATAAAACACTTTAAGCATTTTTAAGAATCATGTAAAAGTGACAACAGTCGAAGTTAAATTTGAACACTGCTTATTTGACTTCCCTGTGTAAACATCTTGAATTCAGAAATTACTCCAGCAGGTAAGAGTTTATACCTACAACTTACCACCAGAGGGCGCTTTGTCACAGTTATGCCACATAGGTATTGTCATTTTTTAATGTGTGCTGTGAGATAAAAAGATAATCACAAATAAAATTCATTTTAATATTTAATTTATTTATGTAGTGTCTTCTATCACCTTATGCCATAAAGAAGAGATATTTTTAAATACAAGAAAAGAAATAGGAAAAAAATCTCAAAAAACTCCTTAAAATTTAGTACTTACACACTACATTGTCATTTCTCTCACTTGCCAAAGACCCACAGACTTCATCATAAGCCAGCACTGGGTTGAAAAACACTGGGAAGAGCTTATTTAATAAAGGCAGGTGGAGATTAATATTGATCTAAAAGGTGTTAGGGGAGCCTATGTGATATCTGTAGAACTTCCATTTTACTTTGTAAATTGTATTTTGTGAAATCCAATATTAAAATGTATTTGCATTTCTTAAACACCAACTGAGATTCAGGAGCCATGGGCCAAGGAGCATTTGGAGTTTGTTTTTGGAAGAACAACCTAATACAAGTACTAGTTAAGCACTAGCTAGATGCTAAAGATCCATGAATGAATAAGGCTATTCTCTGTACTTGGAGCTCAGAGGGAAAATAAACATCCAATAAAATTAATTGAGATTAATGAGATGAGTGCTGCAATAGATGTACAATATTTAGAGAGAGCACAGAGAAAATTGTGGTGTAGTTATTAGTTAGAGGGAGGAAGAAAGCTCTTGCCATTTTTCTGAAGCATGGAGAGATCTTAAAGTGACTAACTTCTGAAAAGGACTCAAGTTTCCCAAAGGTCACTTACTTTCTTTGCCTATAGAATCCCTTCTAGATAGGTTGAGAGCCTTAATGTAATGAGTATTTCCAAACTTGGATTCCAAAATAACTATCATCCCTTTTTGGCTTTTAGTTGTGCTTGAGGAATATTCTTCCTTCCCCTCTCAACATTAAACTTCTTCAGTGGGCCTTTACTGCTAAAACTGATTTATGCAAGGAATTTTACTTGATTTGATGCAGATTTGGTTATAAACTTTCCATTTTATATAGTGGAAGCCTTGGACCAGAGCATTCTTGCAAATGGGGGTTAATTTATAGCTTAACAAATTAAGCGGAAGTGCTTAGACTGCCTGCTAACATGACAATGGGGAGACCAGGCTGAAAAACACCGCAGTAGAGGCAAGATCTCTGGATCATTGGTTATCTTCCTCTGTGCTTCAGCTGTGAAAATGTGGCCTCAGATATTATCGTTGGCATAGAGCTTTTTATTATAATTATACATGGGCCATGCTTCAGCCCTACTTGGAAACACACCTGTGATTTGCTTTTAAAAATAGGATGAATCCAAAGGTTCCATAAAACCATAGCAGTCATTTGTAATAGGAAACACTGCATAGAAAAACACACTTTTATTCATTTGATTCATTGGTATAATTTTTACATTTTAGTGATTTCATAAAGATTTATAACTTTAGCAGATACAGAAACTGCTTTAATTTTCATAGAAAACATTTTTTTATTTCAAAATAATGTCATAGTTTTGCATGATAGGAAACCAGCTTTTGTTTTTAACGAAATTTCACAATATAATCTCATTAGCAAAGCATGCCGGTTTTCAATAGTCATCCAAAAATTTGTTTTCCTTCATGTGATTCTTAATAACTAAGAATAATTTATAAAATATACAGATAATTATTGATAATTGCTAAGAAACTATTCTGAAAGTCATAAGCCTGTATCCTTGTCAAGCATGTAACAGGTGTTCCCAATCCCTGTGTCCTTTGTATACACATTCATTCTGTATTCAAATCACAGAAGCAAGAGTCAGGATAGGGTCTGTTACCTCACTGCTAATTTCCCTAGCAAATAAACCAGCAGCTGCTGGTCCATGTACCAAGTTACCACAGAGAACAGGGTGCTGTATGCATGGGACAGGATGCTTTCATGGAGCCCTTCAGCAGCATGGTTGCAGTCTTTCAGTGCAAAATATACCTCCTTCTCTTAGGTAAGGCTCTGCGCGAATTATGTTTTGGCTGTTTGTTGTTTTGGGGGATTTTTTTATTGTGGGTATAAAGTAAATATTTGCTTTAGGCTGTAGATTCACTCAGATAATTGAGGAGCAGGTCAGAACCTTTTTATAATAACACACTGTTCCAGCAAAGAAGCAGGAACATTTAGGAGAAATAAGGCTCAATAAATAGATTGCTATTGTTTCCTTAGAATAACAATTACTGTCAATAGCACTCAAGAAAGTTAAGACATTATAAAAATCTAATCAATTTCTTCTTTTTAGAGTTTACATGTAGGTTCAATAGTCTTTAATGCGTTTATTTTGGCAAATATTCTAATAGGCCATGAAATTGTGACCACTTAGAGTGAAAACTCAAAACAGTTTATGAAAATGGTTTTCTTTTTAGTTAAAGATATTGCTACAAACTGTTGACTCTGCTTCATTTTAAATTATCCATCTCATCTTATGAAATATGGAAAAAAGTCAGGTTCCAAACTGACAAAACAAAATTTTGTACACAAAAGGGAGAAATGTGTTAGAAAGGATTATTTCTCCAAAATGCCTTTAGCTTTTCTCTTTGTTCAATAGTTAGTAGTCCTGTAAAATTTTTTTAGCTGTATCTTGAATATTTTTTTCCTCACTCTCTTCTTTATCCTTGGAGTTTAAAGAAGTCTGTCTGCAACACTCCCACTGTTTTTATCTGTCGACATTAGTTTCACCAGATGTTCTCCTTTCCATTCTTCCTCTTTGTTGGTTTTAAAAGTCAACTTAGTTTCCTGTTTTGTTTATAGTCAACAGACAGGAATTTTTTTAAAAAAAAAAGCTATATTCCTTACATTTTAAGAACAACTTAGGTATATAAGCAATTTGTTTTAGACTTCTTCAGTTACTTTGAGCCTTACTTTCACTTATATATTTTGTTACAGTTTTCCTTGAGAATGTGATTGTTTTTCAAATTTAAACCTAATGTACATATCCCATATATTTGAAATGTGCAGTTTATAAATTTTTTAAAAGTCTTTGAGTTTCCCCTAACTGTGATTCTTCATTATTACAGTGTTTATGTTACCAAATTCAAACAAAAAAAAATAGATCTTTATTTTTAGAAATTTTCTGAAAAATTAAACAGATACTGTGACTGTCTCTTTATCTTTGTTCGTTTTTCTCAGTTTTGAAAGTATCCTGTATCAGTACCCCACTTATTTTTAATTTTAAAACTTTAGGACTGTTGTAATTTCATAAGTGATGTTTTGTAATTGGCTTTAGGAACTTAGAGACAATTCAGTTGAGGAATTCAACTAAAATAAAATTAAAATGTGCTTTAGAGAAATTGCATGTTTATAAATAGTTAAATCAGTTATTATACTTTAAGATTTTCTTTCTTATGCAGATTTACTTTTCTCCATTGGTAGTGTCTTATGAAGACCACAGGTAATGTGGAAATCTTTTTGCTTTTAGGAATATTGAATTTTTGTTCATTTTTTCTTTTTAAAAGAACTAAAAATTTTGAAGTCTAAAATGTACCATTTGTACAGTCTATTCAAAATATAACTTCATAATTTCTGTTTTCTCTAAAGAGGCAAGAGTTTATTTTCAGTCAACAATGATTGTGTTATGGTTGCAAATACCATGCATGATAATGGGGAAGTAAATGCCAACTATTTTGAGCTACAGTAGAGGTCACTTTGTGAAGTCTGATGTTTATATTCAATACAGTGAAACTGGTCTAGGGAGTCCTTTGTTACTGGAATATAGATAAATTTCACTTAGCTATATAAGCAATTTGTTTTAGATTTCTTCAGTTACCTAAAGTCTTACTTTCACTTGTGTATTTTGTTACAGTTTTCATTGAAAATGGGATTGTTTTTCAAATTTAAACCTAATGTACGTATCCCATGTATTTGAAATGTACAGTTTATAAATTTTTAAAAGTCTTTAAGTTTCCCATAGTTGTGATTCTTCCAGTTATTACCAAGTGTTCCTTAACACTAGATACGCCTTTATAATGCTATTGTTATACAGTTTTTGTTATACAGTAATTTTGTGTGTCAGATTATGAATGATATTATCAGTGTTTTTTTTGAGATTAGTGTAATGCTTTACATGCAAAAAGTCTAGGAGTTTTTCTTTTTTATTCTCAAAGTATTGGTGAATCTAACAATAAAACTGAATTTTCATTTAAGTCCAAATGTTTGAAATATCAAAAGGAAATTAAAATTTCATCAAATTTTATATTATTTATTTTCTTGAAGCTTATTTGTTCATACAGAGGGTGACCTTCTAAAATCAATAGTTTAGTCCTTTATTTTTTGTTGTTGTTGTTCCCACCAAACAAGAGTTTAATCCTTTAGGTTCTCTCAAACAACTAGAAAAGAGCACTTGAATATTTCTCAAAATGAAGCTAATTTTTCTAAAATTAATAACCTACTGTGTTTGACAGCATGGATTCATCACATCTGTATTGGGAAACACAATGGCAAAAAGAGTATGTTTCTGAAATGCAGAAACAGCATTCAGTTATCTGTTTATTCCCCAAATTTCACTACAAGTAAAGATTGCATCATATCAATAGGTTCACGTCTGTCCTGCAAAATGAAAAGATTTGAGGTGGCTGAGATAAGATACCATATAAAGAAAATTTCATTCCTTGCTCACGTTCTTATAACTTGCTACCTATAATTTATCTGATAAAAATGGTGTAGGCAATCTCAAAAGAAACAGCTATTGTAACAGCTGTGCTATCTCTCACTGTCGAACACACATTTGAAAAAGCACATGTTTGAAAAAATATTTTTCATTTGTTATGAAAGCATTGAATATATTCAAAGATATTTTGGTAACATATTATGTAAGACATTATTAAATGATGCGGTTTCTAAACTAACCCAAGAAACTAGTATTTCCCTCTAAACAATTATCATACAGGTCATATAAAATGTTATTTTCTACTAAAGTAGTTTCATTTTGCTCTGGACTGCAATATTTGTATTGTTTTTAATATTTTATTAAATAAAACCTTCTTCCCCTAACTTTGGTCATAGATTCTCTAATAAGTCTTTTCATATTTAAGATTCAATGATTTGAATCAAGATCTAAAAGTCAGCAACATTTCTAGTCTAGTGATATTGTCACTCCATAATGATAAGCTACCTCCCAATCATTTCCAGAATATTAAATATTCTTAAATATTAAATTATTAAATAAATCTCAGTCTTTTGCAACTACAAAGAAAGTAAATTAAAAGGGTTTGTTCTCTTTAAAAAAAGAAAAAAAGCAAACAAGGACTTTTGCAATGACTTTCCCAAAAGACAAGGACAGATTGGCTAGAATTGTATTCAGGCCATCTTAGCCTGGCGGTGGTTTTAGGTTGAGCTGTGAAATGTCTTAAATGGACCAATAAGTCAATGACAAAACTGCTCCCCGCCAGAGGCAACTACCTCGTGTTACGGTAGCAGCCATGCTGCCTTTTCCAGTGCATTCCCAAGGCAATAACAGACTTCATAACAGACTTTACTAAAGGAAATCCAGAGATTGACCAAAAACTGAAACCAACACTTCAAAATTCTTTAGGCCCTCTCTCAGTTTGAGTCCTCTCAAAATTCTTTGGATCTTTCAAATGTATTACAGGTTGCTGCTACCCTGAGAAAAACACCTCAGGATGTCAAGAACATAAAACTGAGAGAGTCAAGGAAGCCTTTAGACTTCATCTAATATTACTTCCTTTTCACACATGAGAAAACTGAGGAAGAGAATTAAAATGACTTCTCTAAGATCACCTCGCTGAGCACTTACCATTTTATCTCAAGTATGCGTTCTTTCTTAAGATTCCACATTTTAGTGGATTTTTAACTTTATCAAAGTATCAAATACTGTAATCTGCAAGTTTAGAGAATAGGTTCCTGAAAATCCTTATTTCAGGGCAATTTACAAGAGATAACTTTAAGATTACTGGCAGAAATAGGACAAGGGAGTCCAAAATCAGGAGTGAAGCATGAAACTCTCATGTATTTTCATGTTCACTTAAAAAAAAATAAAGAGCAACACAATAAATACAATGAAAGTTACATTTTAAATATCCTAAGTTAGTAATAACAGGTAGTATAAACTAACTTTTATTTATTACTTACCAGGAACTTCTCAGGAGCTTCCTGATCCCAATTTCAATGAAAGGCATGTGAATGTATTTTGTTTTGTGCAGAAAACACATACACGGCCGGGCAAGGTGGCTCACACCTGTAATCCTAGCACTCTGGGATTGAGTGCTAGCACAATGAGACGGGTGGATCGTTTGAGCTCAGGAGTTCGAGACCAGCCTGAGCAAGAGCGAGACCCTGTCTCTACTAAAAATAGAAACAAATTACTTGGACAGCTAAAAACATATAGAAAAAATTAGCTGAGCATGGTGGCGCATGCCTGTAGTCCTAGCTACTCGGGAGGCTGAGGCAGAAGGATCGCTTAAGCCCAGGAGTTTGAGGTTTTTGTGAGCTAGGCTGACATCACAGCGCTCTAGCCTGGGCAACAAAGTGAGACTCTTTGTCTCAAAAAAAAAAAGAGAAAGAAAGAAAACACATACACTAAGAGGAATCTTTTCCTGTGCCGATCCCCATCCAAAGGCTCAGTGTCTTTCTAAATTTATGACTTTAAGAGCTTCACCCCCTCGGTCAGCCTCTGCTTTACATATCGTAGACATCACTAGTTTTAAAACATAGATTTGCTCTCCCATCTTCCCTTCTTTCTCCTACTATTTCCTTGCAAAAACCACTACTGCTTTTCTGCAGCCCACTTTATCTCCTCTTTAGAATTTCCGGCACCCAGTTCCCTCTTTTTCTAATCACTCAAGTTAGAAAAAAAAAAGTCCAAATTTAACATTCTTACACTTGCCAGAAAAGAATACAGAAACAAATCCTCATACCTTTGTAACTTCTTTGTTGTGGACCAAATCACTAAAGTACAGTCCATTATCAGAAAAAAATAGAAGTTAATCACAAATACACACAGAAGCCAAAAAGACTATATGACATGTCTTTATGTTTCCCATACAGTCACCTACTTTTCAGTCCATACAGTCAGTTTCAGTTGAGTGTTTAGGAGTCTCTTCTCCCTCTCACCTCCTCTTACTCTTGGGCTTTGCCCTAACTTCCCTGCTGACTCTAGAGTCTCACTCTCTACTAATAGCTAGCCAGTAATTGCCACAGCCATGGAAATCTTTTCTTCCACCTCCACCCTGGGAAAGAAGGAGAGAAATTTACTGTTGGTAGAACTGGATTCATCATAGAGGCAGGCCTACATCCTTGAGTTTCTCCAAAGAAATCATCACAAAAGACAAACAGACCTTTCTACCTTTTCTTTCCTAGTACTGATGGCCTTTTATGACATGACTTGAATGAAGCTTAAAGACTTCCTCCCTAGTAGCAATGAAAAGGGGAAGCTGTCAAAAGGATAAATGTTTTGTACATAAGAAAACTGAAATTGTAAAATCCCTCTATTTGTACCTAATTTCCATCTCTTCTCACTTGCTTAAGGATTTTATTCCACCTTCACCCATCTGTATTCTGCATGATCAGCATTTCTCTCTCAGTGAAATGTTCCCAGTAGCAAAAACCTTTTTATCTCACATGTGAGATCCCTCTCTAGCTCCTGCCCCTTCTCTCTGCTCCCCTTCAGAGCAAAACTCCTCAAAAATTTTGTCTATTCTCAGTCTTCAATTTCCTTTCCATTCTCTCTTTTTTGTCTCACTGTTCAAAATACTCCACATTTAAATTCTTCCCGTTCTCTCCCCTACTACTTCAAATGTTCCTATGATGTAGGTACCATATTTCCCCACTTTTAAAATGAGAATTTTGAAACAAAGAGATTTTAATTAGCGTTTAAGCAACATGGCAGCCTAAGTGAAGGAGGACACTCTTCCCACTGCAAATACATAGAAATGCTAAATAAAGCCAAGCAATATATCATGGCTTAAGGTAAAATGGGGAACTCTCCAGGTGCCAGAAACTAGGAAGAAACTTGAAGAGGTAGCACTGAGTGCACGGATCCAAACATCTCAGGCACTGCCCAGGCTCCAGACCCGCTTATTGTCTCTTAAACTCACTTTAATCAGGCTTTTATGTCCAGAATATCTTTTTGACATTGCCTCTTGGATGTCTAAGGGGCATCTTAAAATGAACGTGCCCAAATCTGACTCCTGACCATCCCCGAAAACACCTGCTCTCCCCACAGTTTTTCCCATGCTGGAGTTGCAAATCCATTTTTGACTCCTCTTTGTTTTTTATATCCCAGTTGGAAAATGTTAGCACATCCTGTTAGCACCACCAAACTTTATCCTGTGTGTGTGTGTATATGTATGTGTGTATGTATATGTGTATATATATATATATATGTATGTGTGTATATATATATATATTTGTTGCTGTTTGTTTGCAGAGGAGGGGCTCACTGTGTCACCCAGGCTGGACTGCAGTAGCTCAATCATAGCTCACTGTAGCTTTGAACTCCTGGGCTCAAGCAATCCTCCTGCGTCAGCCTCCCAAAGTGCTGAGATTACAGGCATGAGCCACCACACCCGACCTCCCACAATATCTTTTACTACCACCTTAGTCTCCAGCACAGACATCTCTTGCCTGTTTTATTGCAGGCACCTCCTAAGTGTTCTCCCTGCTCCTGCTCTTGCCCCTGTTGCCATCTGTCCTCACAGCAGCTAGAGTGAGTCCAATAAAACATAAGAAAAGTCATATCCCTTCTCTGCTCACGAAACTCCAGTTGCATCCCTATCTTAGAGAAAATTGCCTAAGTCTTTCCCATGGTGCTAATGTCCTGTCCATTCTGTCGGGGCCAGCTCACTGAGCTCATATTCTACTATGCTCCCTCTCCTCTACTCTGTTCCGTCCATACCTGCCTCTTGCTTTTCCTCAAATACACCAACCTCATGCCTGGTCTGAGCAGGAATGACTGAGCATGATGGATAATGGTTTAATGCCACTGTCCTTAGGACATTTGCATTTGGCAAGGCTTTGGCTAAAGGGAAAACTTCCAAAAAATGGAATATTAAGTCATTTCAGAAGGCTTTAGGGGAAATACTTGGGAGGAAGTAACCCCTAAGTTATATAAAGTATATAAACATAGTTTGATTAGGATATGATATGACACGGACATTAATATAGTCATAATTTCAAATGTTCTTAATGGTTTATTTGGACTTTAGCACTAATAATCTTTCCCAGTTCTCCTTTTCCCTTTATTCTTTAATGATCATAGGTAATAACTTCTGCTTTTCCTTTTCATCTTGCCTTTAGAGAAGTCATGCAATCAGCAGTCTTTGGGCGGAGTTTTTTAAACACCAAAGGTTTCAGAGACAAATATTTACTTCTATATGTAACCGTACTAGAATAAGCGCTCTCCTTTGAAAAGGATTATCACCTGATCAAGTTCAGTCTGTGGTTGCCCCTTTAGACTGTGAAATGTGGCTCACGGTCTTCACAGTTTTCCTTTCCTTTGCAGCAGGTGCTTGTTCAGGGCTGAAGGTGACAGTGCCCTCACACACCGTCCACGGCATCAGGGGTCAGGCCCTCTACCTCCCTGTGCACTATGGCTTCCACACCCCAGCATCAGACATCCAGATCATATGGCTGTTTGAGAGGCCCCATACGATGCCCAAATACCTGCTAGGCTCTGTGAATAAGTCTGTGGTTCCTGACTTGGAATACCAACACAAGTTCACCATGATGCCCCCCAATGCATCCCTACTCATCAACCCACTGCAGTTCACTGACGAAGGCAATTACATCGTGAAGGTCAACATTCAGGGAAACGGAACGCTATCTGCTAGTCAGAAGATACAAGTCACTGTCGATGGTGAGTCCACTGTGAGTCCACTTGGGCAGCAGGCTAGCATGGTGGTTAGCAAAAGGCTCAGGAAACTAAATGAACTGGGTTTTAGGTCCTGGCTCTGCAACTCTGGGCAAGGTGATTAATTTTCAAAGCCTCACTCTCATGGCACTAATGACATTGTCTACTTCATGAGGCTTTCTGAGGATTAAGTAAGTGGACATGTGTGTAAAGGATATGCCCAGTGCCCAGCAAAAGGTGATCAAGCAATAACTTATTACCTACTTGCCTGGGAACTATCAAATGTAAAGTTGCTGATATAAAGAGATGGAGGAAATCTTATTTACTCAGTAGTAGAATACACTCTGGAAGAGCCCTATTTTTGTCCCATGGAGATTTTTATTCTGATACGCTGTTTGGGAGAGCATAAGACTTACTCAAGGACCATACTAAAGGACAATAGAAGTGCCTAGAAATGTCCTCCAGGGGGGAGTGGGCTCAGCTAACTTGCAGACACTTATTTTCCTTATTGAGATATGTAAGTGGCATACTTTAAATATACTATATTCAAAGCCCAACTTCGGTTTTTCTCTGTAGACCTGTTTATTTGGCAATATTCCCCATTTTAGTAAATACAAATACCATTGTATCCACTGCCTGAGTCAAAACCTTGCAGTCATCATTGACCCCCTCTTTTTCTCACATCCCACATGCAGTCCACAAGAGAGCCCTGCAGGCTTTCCCTTCAAAATATTAATATAGACAAGGTCCAACCACTTATCGCCACTACTGCCCCTCTCAACACCACCATCAGCTGTGGCCTGGGCTATCCTAATAGACTGCCACCTGGTCTCCCTGCATGTACTCCTGCCTCCTGCAGCTTGAAATCCTCCCATAGCTTCTATCGCAGAGAAAAAATCAAAGTACTAACAACAGCCTGCAAGGGGTCACATACCCAGCACCAATCTGGCCCCATTTCCTACCTGTATCACCCTCACTCCCTCTGTTCTGGCCACTCTGGTCTCCTTGCTCATCCTAGAACAGACCAAACGCACTCACACCCCAGGGCCTTTGTACTTGCTGTTCACTCTACCTAGATGGGTTTTCTCCTAGATACCAGCAAGTGTCCCTCCCTTATGTCCTTTAAGTCTCAGCCCAAATGTTACTTAATAGTGAAGCCTTTCCTGACCATCGTATATAAGATATAATCTCACTCCACCAAACACACATACACACACACACACACACACACACACACACAGTCACTCTCTACCTCCAATGCTGCTTTTCTTTTTTCCATAGGACTTATTACCACCTAGACATACTATATATTTTTGTCTATTGTTTCTCTTCCCCAACTAGAATATGAGGTTCATGGGAGCAGGACTTTGTCTGTATTGTTGGCTGCTTTGTCCTCAGTGCCGAAAACCTTTGCTGACCTACAACCTTTGCTTATTTATCTGGGGAGTAAATAAAGTGGCCACAGAGGAGATGGAGGAGGCTGCAGGGGAGCATGGACACAGTGGGTGGAAGCAGAGGCCCGGAGAGCAACTTTAGGGAAGGAGAAGAGATCACTAAAGGGAATTCTCATGTGTGGCATCCTGTCTCGCCCCAAAATTTTCAATAGAACATCCTTACTTGTTAATTAGTAGTAAAGTTGGATCTGTTTAGGAAAACACAACCAAAAATTTAGTAAAGCCTAAATTTTAGGGCCTTAGCCAAAATCCTTCTTGGCAGGGAAACTTCCGCACCTGAGTTACATTGTTTTAGGCAAATGCATGATCACAATACCAAGGACTATTGTAATTGGTTCTCCTCATACAAGCCCGCTGATATGGTACCTATTTATCCCATACCACATATATTTCCACACACAGATGCGTTTGAAATAAAAGCTTTTTCTGCATAATAAATGTACACAATTAATTTTTCTTTTTAAATCATAATAACATGAACATAAAGCTTTTTTAGATCCTTTGTTCTTGCCAGGGAAGATGAAGGATTAAATTAAATGGACAAGCCAGTTGATTACCCCCAGCCTGAGAAGTGCTGGAAGTTTCAGAACTACTCAGCTTCCTGCAAGTTGCCCTTCAGCCTCCTTTCTCCATATCTTTCATTTTCTTCTTTCTTCTATGGGCTGGAGCAATGGGTCTGTTTGTGCCATAATGCACATTTTCCAGTGTAGGAAAGTGTGAGCATGAGTAGATAAATTTACCTGAGGAAGATGCATCAATCCTAATTAAAAGCTTGATAGAAAATTAAGGTCTAAACATTGGAGGCAATCATTTGTCACTTATAAATCACCCCACTCCCTCTGTGTCCTATAGTCATACATAGAAGGAGATAGTTAAACACCTCTCTCTCCAAAATGCAGGAGAGAAACATTGCCTGATTTAAAGCTCTCTTCATTTTGCCACTGACTGCTGTGTAACCTGTGCAAGTCATTGTTTTATCAAAGAGAATCAAGAACCTCAAAGATTAATCAAAATTGCTGAAAATGATTGTAGATGCTTATTTAATCCCCACCCTTGTCTATCAACTTTACAATTAAAATTCAGGGAGAAAACATTTACTCATTCTTGGAAATGTATTAATTTGACCAACGTTATTAAGCGCTTATTGTATGCCAGACCATTAAATAAGACTACTTTCCTGTTACTTGACTTTCCAACAAGAATTTCTACTGGATTTGTCTTTTTTTTTCTCTCTAATTCAATATAATCCCAAGAATATATTTTATCCTATTTTCAGAGTGAGTCAGTATTGAAATGTTGTCTTTGGTTTGGTATAGTGGCTAACATAATGTTGCAACACAAATGCAAAGTCATTAAAGTATATGATTAATTTGATTACATACATAGAAAGAAAAGAAAGTTGTACATATGTGATTCTCTAAAATTTTCCCTTAACTTCCCAAAAGTATGCTATATATGAGCAGTATATGTATTTTGCAGCTGGTAGATAGAAATTTGGGTTTACCACATCCACCCCAACCAGCTACTCCTGGGACACTAGGACAAGTCAAGACGGGAATAGCCACATACATTTTGCTTGTGAGAGTACACCTTTATGATATGAGGGAAAGCACAGTGAACAGGAAATAAGGAAGCTGGTGTTTGCAACTACTGACTACATTATCTGTAATGTAAAGGGCTTCATTAAAGAATCCTTGAAGAGTAAGTTCTAGAATTTGGTTATATTTTTATCATTTTGCATTTTCTATGACTTTTGTTCTCTGCTTTAATTATTGCCTGTGCTGTCCACATTCATAGAGTACAATTCTAGAATCGTTTCCCTAGGAGTTAATATTTGAGAGACCTCATAGAGTTTTATTGCAATTCCATGAATGGAAAGAATCATTCCTATCTCTCTTGATATTGCAGATCCTGTCAAAAAGCCAGTGGTACAGACTCATCCTTCCTCTGGGGCTGTGGAGTATGTGGGGAATATGACCCTGACATGCCAGGTGGAAGGGGGCACTCGGCTAATTTACCAGTGGCTAAAAAATGGAAGGCCTGTCCACACCAGCTCCACCTATTCCTTTTCTCCCCCAAACAACACCCTTCATATTGCTCCAGTGACGAAGGAAGACATTGGGAATTACAGTTGCCTGGTGAAGAACCCTGTCAGCGAGAGGGAAAGTGATATCATTATGCCCATCATATATTGTAAGTTTTTTTTTTCCAAGAAATACTCATGAGTTTGTTTTTTTTTCTTTCTAAGAAGTCATCATAGAATGTAAGCACAGAGAATATAAGCACCAGATGTCATTTTGTGTTTACCATTATTGTAGTTCAGTATTACTTCTAATCGCAGCTACTAGGCACCGTCTTGTCGTGAAATATATCTACTATTTCTTGAAGATCAAGTTGAGATACTGGCCGAGATCATTCAGTTTGCATTTTGTTACTGAGTCCATTGTGTGACCTCATTTCCAATGGGAAATAGAAATCTCAATTCCAAGAACTCAGAACTGTGCAAAGGCTGCAAAGAGAAAACTAAAAGAATATCTTGAGAGGAATGTTTTTTCTTTTCCAAACATTACCATTCCTTAATTGAACATACTTTATTTTTCTACAGTAAAATATTTTCTTTACATTGATTCTTTCTTATAGCTATTTATCTCTCCATCTACTTACCTATCTTTAAACTCTAGTCATAGATTTAAATTAAAAATTCCTGGGGAAAATTGCATAAACAGTTACAGGCATATGCAAATATCATTTCTGAAATATACTTTTGTTTTGCTGTATAGTTCATTTTAATCTGGCAAACTGAAAGTAAGACCTTTCTTTCAAATGTGCAAGTCTAAGCACCAAATTCATTCTCATCGTAGTATATGCTGTGATACACAGTGTGGAAAATATAAAATGGGAGAAAGAAACATAATCACACCTGCAAATGTTAAATATTATGCTTTAGATGCCTAAACATTTTTTTCCTTTCCTGTGTTATTTGAAAGAATTAAAATATCCCAATTTGAATAAATTCATATTTCACAGAATGTATCTCCTACTTACCGATTAAACTTTCTTCTTTACATTATTTTAGACATAGCCTATGAAAATCTCACAGAGAAATGTCTATTATAAATAAAGAATAATGACAGATAGTAGAAAGAACACTTAGAAAATTTACAAATGTGGATTCTACTTACACATAGTAAAGATGAATTCACTATATGACTTAAGAAAGATTATGACTCATTAATTAGTAATTATGAATATCGTGGTATTAATTTTTTGTCTTATATTTACGTTCGGATGTGGAAACCTTCACTTGGTCAACATTTCACCTTGTTGATACTCATTCATTTACTTATTCATTCATTTATTCACTCATTCATTCATAAGTTGATTTGATTAAAAAATAAAACATAAGGGTCTTGTTTGTGCTGAGCAATTATTACCTATCACATAACATATAGAAACAACCCAGACTCATTAATTTAAGAATTTTTCTTGGTAGCTATCACTATTTTAGCCCTGTTTCAATATTTGTTTTGTTTTGTTTTCTTGGTTTCAGGTAACAAAAATTAAATAAAATGTATATTGTAACCTGAAGATTTGTCATTTATCCTGTTGATGTGGCATCAACATGTTTGCAATCTTTATCATTCCATGCGAATAGGGAATATGTACCTTGGTTGATGTTATTCCTGCTTCTTTTTCTTCATCTGGTTACCCTCTTCTTCCTTCATGACATCATCTTCTCCAGGAAGACTTATCTGTCCCTACTTGCCTCACTGTCTTAGGTCACTAAGAAGTTCACTGTGTTCCTGCAGTGTTCTATGCACAACTCTTCCCTGGCTCTCACTGCATTGTATTTTCCCTGACTCTCCTTCACTTATAAGCACCCCAACCCCAAACAGTAGTTCTGCACTACTCATCTTTATATCCATAGGGCAACATTTGACACAGAATAAGAACTCAATAGAGTTTCTTGAACTTGACAAAATGGAACAGATTATCTTTCTTCATATCCATTTCAGAGTCCATCATTGGTGATGTTGTACAGAGGCTATATTCCCATTATAAGATGACAGCTTCATTATAGTGCTTTGGCACTTTTTCTCCTGACCTTTAGCAAAATTCCTCAATAATCTAGTAAATGTAATATCTCAATATTCCTCCATTGAGGTCCACACCATAATTTAGAATTCCAGTATGAATCACCTATTCTGTTTTCTAAAGGCACTGTTTCCATGAAGCTTTCCGTCATGAAAGCAGAAAGTATTTTTTATTTTGACAGAAGAAAGTATAACAAAATCTATCAAGATTGACCATATATTTATGAGGTTATGATGTCATAATCTAATATTGGCCTTGGTGGAATACAATGTTAGGCCAGTAATTCAGACAAATATCTACTTGCAGTTCACAAAACATATATGCCTTCTAGCTCCAGTTGTAAAGAATAACCCAGTAACCACTGCATTTTGTGTGCGACATATGGCAATGCTGCAGGGGAGAGCTCTAAGTGATAAAAATTAAAGAAAGAAAAAAAGGTCATTCACAGTAAATACTTACCATCTGCTCCCAAGCAGGATGGCAAACAGCATCATGATAGAAATTTAGATATTGTTCCCGCCCAGCCATAAATTGTTAAAGAGAACAGATGATATGTGATTTTACAAGTCATTTAGTAAACAGCCAGTCCTGAGGCAGAGGGCTTATTTCTGTTGGGAGCTCTGTGCCAAAGGCAAGAGAGTGAACCATAATCCAAAGTCAAAATGGAATTATCCTTCTGCTTTCATCTTCAGTAGCAGAGGCCACTCTAGTTGAATCACTCCGAATATCTCCAATTAGATTGCCTGTTCACTTAAATAATGTACTAGGCTGCATCTCAAAGCAGAGGGATGGTCAGCCTGAAGCGCTGATGATAAAAGGAGTAACATCACATTGTAGACAGAAGAAAATAGATTGTAAGCAGTGTGTAGAGTGTGAGATATAGTTAGCTAAATTTGTGGGGGGGTGGAGGGGACATGGGGGCATGGAAGAAAGACTTGAAAGATCATACACCGAAATGTGGATATTGATTCTCTGAACAGTAAAATTACAAATGACTTTTCATCTTTGTGTTTCTCTGAGTTTTAGGATTTTCTGCAATGAACATGTGTTTCTTAAATAGTCAGATAAACTCTGTTACCTTTTAAGAAATCATATCAGAAGCAACGAATTTAAGTGCTTCAGAATGTTAGGTTCTAGGAGCTGGAAGAAATGCTTACAGTGAGTTAGGGAGCGGTGAGGGCGGGTACAGTATGAAAGAGTTGAGGCTGATTCTGAAGAGCCAAATATAGCATAAAATTAAGACAGACAGAAGCAAAAAGATTATGCCAATTGTGAACCTCAACAAATGAGGAGTAGCTAAATCAAAATAAACATGATTGAGTAAAGAAGGTATTATCTTCTTTAAAAATGACATAAAGGTATTTTTTATTTTAAACTAGAATGATCTTATTAAATTAGGTTACAGGCCAGGTAAGGTGGCTCATACCTATAATCCCAGCACTTTGGGAGGTGGGAGGATTGCTTGAGGCCGGGAGTTCAAGACCAGCGTGGGCAGCATAGGGAGACCACCATCCCTACAAAAAAATTTTTAAAAAATTAGCTGGGCATGGTGGCCTGTGCCTGTAGTCCCAACACTTGGGAGGCTGAGGTAGGAAGATTGCTTGAGCCTAGGAGTTCAAGGCTGCAGTGAGCTATACTTTTGCCACTGCCCTCTAGCCTGGGCAACAGAGCAAGACCCTGTCTCTAAAGAAACATAAAAATTAAAAAATTATAAAAATAAATTAGGTCATTGACCAGCCATGGCTCTCAATGACTGTGGGCTTCCTCTACAAATTAAACCCACCCTCCAAAATTGAAATTGAAAAATTACGACTTGTGAGAATACTCCATAATGTTGCAAGGTCCTAAGGCAATCCCAAATGAGAGGGTCTCCCAAAAAAGTTCTGTGTAACATCAGCATGCTTTGAAAAGAGTAATACTCATTTTTATGTGGGTTAAATTATTAGACAATTCATATGTATAGCCACATTCTGTAAATACTGAAAAATAGTGGGAAGATGAAGAACTAAATTGAGTGACTGTATGATGACACTTCTCTTCTTTATCAAGTCAGCCTTGCTGTGTTCTCAGAAAGGCTCTCAGAGTTTAGTTTTTATACATAGACTAAGGTTTCTTGCTCTTTCAAACTACGGTCAATTCCTCCTGTTCGTTTCCTTCTATGTGGACCATAACCAGTGCCCTCTAGTTGATCATCTTTCCTTCCCTAATATTCTATCAATGATGACAATTTGAAGGGACCTTGCAGCTGCACAGGACCTGAGATAATAGCCACCGGATGTCTTCAACAACAGAGTTGTCTTCAACAACTCTGATTCCCTCATAATACCTAGAATAGTATCATGCTCAAAGAACATCTCAATATTGATTTTGATTGAGTGAAAACAAAATTTTGTTCTCATTACACTACTAGCTATTTAGTGGAATTCAGAATAAGAGGGCTCCATTTTACAAGGCACTGTTCTAAACCCCTTATCACGGTGGTTTCAACTGAGACTATCACAGCCTGAAATGACAGAACAGGGTTTTACTGCAGTCACAGTAAAGGAACACACATTTCTCCTCATTTTAATCTGTTACCTTTAGTTCCTGCTTACTTTAAATTTGAAAGTACTAACTTCTGTGTTTGCTTTCTGAGAGCAGGGTTACCTCATGTAGACATATTGATGTTAATCTGAAGGATTCCTTCATAGTTCTCCATGTCTTTAGAAAGAAAATACATAATAAGTGTATATAATCTATTGTTTCGCATCTTCAATTTCTGTTATATCTTTGAAAATTTGTTTCCCCAATGGTATATTGGTCAGAAAATGCTGACCTAATAGGGAACTGCTCTGGGAATGTACAACTTGAGATTGGCTTGCCAATATCCAAAATAGCTTTAGTGTGGCTTGAATCATGGTGTTTCAAAGGTTTCAGAAAGAACCTGGGCGATCAGTCATCTGAGCCATCTTTTTATGTTAAAATATGAGGAAAGTGAGAACCCCCCCAAAAGTTTAAATGACTTCTAAAGAATACTTAACTAATGATTGACAATTAGTACCCTAATGTCTAGTCACTACATTGTATTATTCCAGGTGTTAGTGGAATATAGTTGATAAGTTAAAAAAATCAGGACCTTTTAGATTAGGTCACTACTAAGCAAACCATTCATACCCTAATCAAGTTTGTAAATTCCTTGAGAATATGAATTATGGCTGATACTACTTTCTGTCTCCCATATATACTAAATATATTATCTTATACTTTGTATCTCTCAAATAAATACTTGATTACTTAATGAAGTGATTACAGAATTAATCTATAATTAGACAATAATTTATTATAGAACTAATAATATAAACTATTCTGATATAGAGAGTTATACCACTTACACTTTATTTCTTTTTAGGGAAGTAATATGAATGATAAAATGCATATGTTTTATAGTTCTGCTATTTAATAGCTATGTGATCATGGGCAAATAAATTTTTTAATTTTTTAAAATATCTCTTCCCTCATCTTATAAATTAGAATAATAACATTTACCACATAGTGATTGCTTTAAATATTAAATATGGCTATATATATAAGCCATATTCACATGGCAAATAATAAATGTTGGTAATGATCAGCCGAAAAATGAGCATGAGCATACCTAAAACTTGAAAGTTTTTAGAATATAAGCCACGATTTAGGCCAGATGAGAATGCCTACCTAGCTGGGCAATACTTTTTTAGTCTCTCTCTTTCTTCTCTGAAGAAACCAGTGGGAAATATGTCTTCATCTGCTGGCAGTCTGATGCCAAAGAAATGTTTAAATGCTTCAGGAGTACTGCAGTGTGAGAAAAAAAGGATATTCATGACTAAGTCATTTATTGATGATCAATGAATATTTGTTAATGATAATGAAAACATATTTTTTCCAAATGGAATCCTAAGCTTAGCCTGGGGAGGGAAGAATTTAAAAAAAAAATTTAACTGCTAAAAAAATCATGAAATTATTATAGAGCACTCCTATATATATTTGCACAAATCTGTGTTCGATGTGAAACTATGTCTTTTATAAATATTTACATGACCTATCCTAGCACTGAGAAGAAACCTAGATAATACTCAAAAGTATGGTTGTCAAAAAGAAAATAGTGGCCATAATCTGTTGTAAAAATATTTTCAAGTGCAATCACTGTTTCAGAAAGATTGAGCTTGCATGTGTGAAAGCTAAAAAGGCTGATCTCATAGGAGTAGAGAGTAGAATGGTGGTTAGCAAAGGTGGGGAAGAGTAGGGGAAGAGGAATAGCCAAAGGTTGATTAACAGACACAAAAACACAACTAGATAGGAGGAATCAGTTCTTGTGTTCTACATACTATAGGGTGAATATAATTAACAACAAATTATTGCATATTTTCAAATAGCTAGAAGAGTGGATTTTGAATGTTTCCAACACAAAGACAGGATAAATATCTGAGGTGATGGGTGTGCTAATTACCCTCATTTGATCAATACACATTGGTATACATGGATTGAAATATCACACTGTATCCCATAAATATGTATGATTATTATGTATTATATTATTACATTTTTATATATATTATGTTGTACATATGTTATATTATTATATTTTATTATATAAAAATAAGCAATCTCCCACAAAAAGGAAAGATTGAGTTTACCTAACTAGGTTGCAAATTTATCAATACAGGACTCAAAAATTTAGCATCACAATCATGATGACAGTGTTTGTAAAATTATATACTAAGTTTCAGGCTTTTAAACCAGTTCAATCTCATCTCAAATAATTTCCATTTTCATGGATATCTGAATAAAAAATTTAGATCCTCATCATTCATTGGGAGTCTAAAGGAGAACCTGTTTGCCCAAAACCAACTTGAAGACTTTCAAGGGAACTGAAATGCTATTATGTTCTCCCAAACTCAAAAACTAAATTGTGATTATTTATGTTACCCTCTATTTCTTTTTTGTATTGATACAGATGGACCTTATGGACTTCAAGTGAATTCTGATAAAGGACTGAAAGTAGGGGAAGTGTTTACTGTTGACCTTGGAGAAGCCATCCTATTTGATTGTTCTGCTGATTCTTATCCCCCCAACATCTACTCCTGGATCCAGAGGGCTGACAATACAACATATGTCATTAAGCATGGGCCTCATTTGGAAGTTGCTTCTGAGGAAGTAGCCCAGAAGACAACCGACTATGTGTGCTGTGCTTACAACAACATAACTGGAAGGCGAGATGAAACTCGTTTCACTGTTATAATCACTTCCATAGGTAAGTGTGACATGAAAGGAAGGGAGCCCAATAAAACACAAATGCATGCTGGCCTTGCTGTCCCTATCTTATAACCATGTGGAGGAGAAAATAATTATGGTACTACTTGTATACTCTTGCCTAAGTTGATTAAGCCATCGTTTCTATGACTCAAAGAAAGAAAACCCAAAATGAAATAGAGGAGAAATTAGATTGCTGGCTGTGAGGGGCTATGAAGAAAAAGGGAATTCAATAAATTACCTCTAAATGTGCATTTTTGCTTTCCTGATTTTACAGACAGGAATATAAGAGAAGCAGGCTGTTTATTTAGGGGATTTGTATCTACTGTTGCATCAGGTCAGATGAATAAACCTTCATAAGTTGGAAATTTGGTCTTCATAGTCCCATTTGACTCCCCTTCTCACTGTCCTTCATGGCTTCCTCTTCCTCTTTTGCTGTCTAAACAACTGAAATCAGTGGAAGTTCTCAGCAGGAGTCTCAACACCTTGGAAATTACGAAATTGTTTAAGTCTGTGAAATTTGGCATTGTTTAGCAGTCATCTGACTTTCAGAGAGGTCATCAGTTAACAAAGGGTTAGAATCACTGCCTAAAATACTGATGTCCACAAAATTCCCATCCTTCCAAGCCTTCTCTTCTGACTCTATGGTATGATTTCATTCTCCTATATGATTTCCTGTATAATTTCATTCATTCCCATGGCTTCTTGTAACACTAGTGCATCCCAAATCTCTATCTTTAAAGCTCTAAAACTGCATACTCAGCTGTCTCTGAATGTCTCCACTTGGAAGTACCAGAGGCAACAGACAGGTCTAATGTATCAAAACTAAACCAGCTTCTTTCTCCCAAATTGCTATTCTGTCTGTATTCTCTTTTTGCGTGAATGGCCCTAGTAACTACCAACCTAAGATAGAAAGCTAAATGTCACCCCAGACTCTTTACTCTTGCTTATTACTCTGCCCCACATTCAATCACCAAGTTCTGTCCATTCCCCTTCCTTTCTCAGATCCATCCTCTTCTCTCCTTCCTTCTTCCTTTTTCTTTCTTTACTTCTATATTTCTTTTATCCTCCTTCTCTATCTCCCCTTCCCCTCTATGCCCCTCCTCCTACTCGTTCTCCCTTTTCTTCTTCCTCTTCTACCACTACTATCGAATTTTTCCCCAACTCTCCTTTGCATACAGAAAAGACAAGCTGGATTCCACTTGGGGAAAACCTCTGGACAGGAAGTGCTAGTTAAGGTGCCTTTGATTGGTGGAGGACCGAGTTCACAAAAGGCACCGCCCACTAATACCTTTTCCATTGACGTCCTCTCTTTTTTCATCTTTATAGTCCTGTGCCTACAATAGGACCCATAACAGAGAGAAACTCAACAAATTTTGTTGAATAAATGAAACAAGCCATGACACAAATGACTTCTTATAATCCTTAGACTAACCTTTTCAGTATGTGGCCCTTGAACTACCTGCGTCAAAATCACCTGAAAATGTTGTGAAGAATGTAGTTTCATTAAGACATTTCAGACCTATTGGATCAGGATCTTGCAGGGAACACCTGGGAGCCAGGATATTTAGCACACATAGGTATCACAACCACTTGTTCAAGATGTTTCTCCTCCATAGCATTGTGAATTCATTATATAGCTCTTAAAGAGCCATCAAGAATTATAAGACTATCACAAACCTGCAGTTGTGATGAAGAAATGTATAACGGATAGGGTCCTCCTAAACGTCCTTAAGGTCAAGGGTATATAGATTTGTAAAATCATCTGCATATGTTAGAATTTATATATTGTCATGGTGGGGTTTTGTTTTTAATATGAAGAAAATTTTACACTCTCTGTAATAGTGTTATCTGGTAGGACTTTCTACAGTGAAAGACATGTTCAATATCTACACTGTTCAATATGGTAAGCACTAGCCTCATTTGGCTTTTGGGCACTTAAAATATGACTACGCAACTGAGAAAATAAATTTTTATTGTATTTAATTTCTGTTAATTTTAATTTAAATGTAGATAGCCACATGTGTCTAGTAGCTACCATACTGGACAATGCAACTCTAGGATTTTTACCTGAATTATACTTCATTTGCACAGCAGATAATAATTTAGTTCCCTTGTAGGCCCTCAAAGCATATGTGTGTTCAGGGTGACATAAATTTGGCACTCATTTATTCATTCATTATCTAGTACCTGTTATGGGCCAAATACTGGAGTAGACACTAAGAATTGCATATGAAAAAAATAATTCCTACTAATAAAATTCCTGCTCATAATCTAATGTGGGTGGCAAAAACAAGTAAACAGATATGGTATATCTTTTGCTCTCTATTTTACCAAATTTTTAATAGTCATAACCAGCTTTTCACTCCAATAGCTAACCAAGACATAATTGTAAAGCAAGCCATAATTAAGCACATAAAATATTTTAATAGTGATCCAGATGTCATCTTAAACTTGTTCCTCATGCTCATTGCAAGTGAAAACATGGCTATGATATATAGACGTGTACTACAGTTAAGGCTTTTCCACTGCCTAAACTTTCTTCATTAATATTTAGCCAAGATATTTTCATAATATTAGAAGTGAAGCCCCCAATATTTGATTAAGATCTTATTACCAATGTCCAAAGACAGCTATAGTCTTCACGTCAGATAATTGCCTTTTGCAAAATCTAAAAAACCTGTTTGACCTGTACAAAGACCAAGCATTTGTTATTATAGTAAATAAGAAGAGCAGGTGCTTATTTTTCTGAGGGATTCAGAGTTGTCAACATTAGTGACCTCTTTGTGGTTTTTAGAGCTATTTTCCAACCCCCAAATGTTCACAGAACTTAACTCAAACAGTGGTGAAATGGCAGATAAAATGAATAGGATTGATGTGTTTTGTTAAATATTTGATCTTTTCTAAGTTTCCAAATGAATGACTCCCACAATGCAGATGAAGCATACACCAGCCTACAATTATAAATGACCATGACTTGTAACTATCAGTTGCGCATTATGGATCATCCACTCTGCTGCATAAACTATACTAAGATCTGTGGAGAATTTGAAATCAATTAAAAGGATAAAGTGCCAGCTTTTGAGATGTTCCCAGAGTCAAGGTGGTGTTTGATGTAGCCAGAGTCAAGCTGTATAAAATAAATGAACCTCTTTGTTTTTAATGAGACAAAAAATGTCAACCAAAAAGTTTCAGCAATAAGATGTGGAAGGCAAAGGAAGAGGATTCAAAGATGACTCCAAGGTCACAGATATGGAAAGAAAATAATAAGGTCAGGAAATAATCAAAAGTTTTATTGAAGATTTTCAGTGAGGAGAGGAAGGCTGGAGAAAGTAACAATTAGCTTTGTGTTTTTCTGCCTGTGTAAGACTAGACCAAATGACGACTTCCACCTCTGTAGGTTATGATTCACATCTAATTTGACATATTATTTGACCTTTTAGTACCTCACTGAGAATATCGCAGTGGAGATATTCTAAAGAAAACAAAGATAATGGGCAAAGTCACACAGCTAGTAAGTAATAAAATAATATCTGAATTCAAAGCTCTCATTTTTTAACCACTATACAAACTGTCTCCTTTGATGTAACTGAGAATACTGATGAGACTATGGTCTTTCTAAAACATATGTATAGGGTTACACATATAGAGTATACGCTATATTTTCTCATCACCTATCTAATTTAATACTATACACATAGTGATACTCTGATTTGTCTATGACATGTGTATAATTTCATATTGAAGAGAAATTATGAAATATCTATAACTAAAAATAATATCTACAATGTTTCAAGGAAAGAATAGCTATTAAAATAGCAAATTAGCATTTGTATTTTGAAAAACAATTCATTTCATTACCTTAATTAAGGATTTCCTTGAATGCAGATGTCCCTACTTTAAAGTTTTACCTGAGCCTAAATTGCTATTGTGACATACAATACATATAAAATGAAAATGTTGATGGAAATGTAGTCATCTGATCAGAATTCAACTGTTCACATTTAATGAAAGCAATCAAATTTATAAATAGAGTTTCCTAGGGCCACATGAACCTAGCTTGAGATTTAGTCATAATAGAAACGTTTTGAGTTTGTCTATGATCCTGAAAAATCTGCCATTTTTTATAATTATTTATATTCCACATCTTTTTATAAAGAAGTGAACAGGAAAAGACCCAAGGCCAGAAAACAAATTTACTAATTTCCTCTATCTAGAAATTACTCAAGTCAAGGCCTCCAGGAGATGTATTTCATTATAGGCTGCTGCAGATAATTGAGACAGAACTATAACCCTGACAGGCAGACTCTGAGACCTTAGGGGACATCTGCTTGGCATCTAGTGTGGAATAACTGTATCTGTCAGGTGGGGCCATGGTGGAGTGTGGAAATAGGACACTCAATATGGCGCCTTCATCTCTGTAGGGATATGAATCAGCTGCCACAATCAGTGAACAGATTGGACAAGAGCGATCTCAGGACCTCATTTTGATCTAGAAATAGATACACTGACTGGTAGCATATGGCTGTCCTGTTGGGTGCAGTTTCTCAAACAGCAGGGTTGCGATACCATGGATACCACACCTCTTGCCCATATTTGCAGTTAACATGTTATTCCATTTTATTTGTTTGCCTAAGGAGGGGGCAAATAGCATTTGCACTAGGGCTTTGGTAAATGAGTTAATCATGTTTAAATAATGGAAGAATGGCATGCTATGTGCTAAAGAATAGTGTAAACTCTCTGGAAGGAGAAAGAAGGGAGCTCCAACAAGTGTCCTAAAAACAGCATTAGGGAATCTCTGTACATTCTCTGTGGCAATAGGGTCAGAATTTCCCTGTTGTCTTATTTTCAAATTGGGATTCATCTCTCCAAAACACACTTGCCTAGAGCTGGGACCACAGCAACTGTGCCCCTTTATTTGATGCTTGACATATTTGGCATTTTTTATTTTGTGAAAGGGAACAAATTTCAAATGCTAGACCTCATAAGTCTTGTGTGTTCTGGGATAGAGGAGCAGTGTTGAGAGCAGAGAGACAGGATGCTCTAAAGGAGAAGGAGCCTAACAAGAAAGATCATTTGTTCTGAGAAAAAGATTATCCCTGTTCCTCATTCTCCATGGGAAGGACTCTTGGCTTTTGCAACAGCCAAAGTTGGGGCTGGCAGGCACTGGTCACTACAGGGAGGTTCTCTGATGTAGGGTAAACAGAGGCCAAGGGGAAGAGGCAAGAGGGCAACAAGGAAGGAGTCTGAAGAAATAAGAAGGAATGGGGGAGGGGAAAAGTGTGGGATCCTCTGCAGGACAGAATGTCATTTTTAGTAAATACATATCAGAAGGAACAAAATGTTAAAACTGTGGGAGATGGAAGGAAATGTGCCTTATCTAGCACAAAACATAGAATCATTGTATATTAAGCCTATCTTTAATATGGAACTTATTCTTACATCATGGAAGAAGATGGAAACAGTAAGTGGTAGAAGTATTCATATTGATTAGAAATTTTTTTAATCCCAAAAGTCTAAAGTGACAAATAAAAATGTATAATTAACAAGCAAATAGAGAGGAAAAGAGGAATAAAATAAAATTCTGATTAATCCAAATTAAGACAAGAAGAAAGACAAAAAAATGAAAATGTAGGAAAAATAAGATTGTATATCTAAACTTAAATACATTAGTAGTCACATCAGGTATTAATGCACTAAATATTCCAACTAAAAGACAAATATTGTCAAACTGGATTGTAAAACATTATTTGCTGCTTATAGAATACACACCTTATATATAAAAATACTGAAAGATGTAAAGTAAATAGATGAACAAATAAGCTGTACAAACAGCCAAAAGAAAGCTGACATAGCTGTACACAGCAGTTTCTCCAATAACATTTCGTTCAACATCATTTTGTTATAACATTGATGAGAAAAAAATCAATTTCCCTGGAGGCCACTGTCTGTATGGTACTGGTACATTCTCCCTGTATCTGTGCGGGTTTTCTCCAGGTGCTCCAGTTTGCTCCCACATCCCAAAGATGTCCACCTTAAGTGAATTGACTATCTAAATCATCCCAATCTCAGTGAGTGTGGGTGTGCGTGAGTACACCTACACACCACCTATGGTGGCGTTCTGTCCAGGTTGAGTTTCCCACCTTGGACCCTGAACTGCCGGGATAGCCACAACCCTGAACTGAAATAAGTGGGTTAGAAAATGAATGGATGAATATAAATTATTGTCAAATAAAAATTTGTAAAGTTTACAATGATCATACAAGTACATGACAATAAACAATATGGTATGAAAGCACTCAGCAAACCCGTCAGATCTGTGATTGTTTCTGAACTGCATGGTGGTAGGAGGTGTTCCTACCAATTTTTGCTTTGCAAACATTTATGCCTTGATTTAACCCACCGCCACAACCACCCTCACTCACTAATTCGCCAAAAATTAGGTAAATATTGATCTTACTTGTTTTAGCAATCTTTCTTAAATGTATGTATAGCTCACATTTATGTCAATGTTTAATATTAGAAATGTTTTGGGTCTTTATTTAGAACTTTGCTGATATTTTTGTGGCCAGGAGTATGTTGTAGAAATCGTTACCTATGATAAAATTGGTTTTGTTATACATCATTTTGCCTAAAGTCACAGTTTCCAAGAAGTTATCAATGATCTTAAGTGAGGACTTACTGTACTTATGTCAGATAACTTATATAAGAAGCATTTACTTCATATAAAAGGTGAACATTTCATATGAGTAAAGTGGTCTATCCAGCAAGAAGACATAAAAATTCTGAATTTGCATGCATCTAACAGTATAGCTACAAAGTGCACCTAATAAATAGCAGAAGTTGACAGAAAAATAGAAAACTTCACTAAGTGGGAGATTTCAACATCTCTCTCTCCCTCAATAACTGATAAAGAGACAAAAACTTAGTAGGAATAGAGAAAACCAACCTGACCTAACTGAAATAATATAAAATACTACATGCAAATGCAGAGCACACCTTCTTTTCATATGATCATTTGTATGGTCATTTAAAAAAAAAACTCTACCCCCTAAATCCATTAAAATAAAAAAAATTAACAAATTTGAAAGGATTGCACTCTACAAGAATGAAATTTAGCAAAAAATCAATAACAGAAAGAAAACTCCCAACTCAAAGAAATTAAGCAACATACTTTGAATAATAACCCATAGGTCAAATAAGAAATCTCAATGAAAATTAGAAAATATTTTAGGCTTAATGATAATGAAATTACTACTTTTTAAAACTCAGAGAATGTTGCACTATAATTAGATTTCCTACAATTAAGAAAATGAGGGAGAAAGTAATAATGCAAATTAAACTTAAAGTATTGTGTTTGTAGCCATTATATTATATACACCACATAAAATTGAGGAAATATTCTTCCAGTATTCAAGAATCTTATTCAGTACAGCAAAGAAGTCATTCACATCACTGATGAATGAATGAAGTTCCGATGTATGTCATTGTTGTTTCCCTTTCATCTTACTATTTTTAAATATGAACAGACATTCATGTTGAAACTACACTTGTTTATCAATGATGGAAGTGATTTTTCTTTGCTGAATTGGATAGTAATCAAGCATTTATTTGAAGTAAAAGTTTGTCAAAACATAGTTGAGTTTCACGTATAGGTTAACTACAGGTACAAGAGTTCCACAAAAATCAACAAAAGCATACCATGAGAATCAATTGACTCTATAGAATTAACAATAAAGAGTATTGCATATTTTATTATTTGTAAGTTATGTGCTACCCATCTTTTATATCAGTAAAACTTATGACTAATATATGTATATATGTGCAATTTTTTAAGACTAAATTACTAGCATGCCACTGGATATAGTGGCCTATTTACAAAATAAACTTCATGTAAACCTCTGTGTCTGTCCCAAATCATAGAGTATCGGAGCAAGAACAGTCACTCTACCCTCCTCATTTTACTAATGTGAAAATCAAAGCCCTGAGGGTCAGGTGGCTCATCCAAAGTTACATAGTTCTTAGAAAGAACAAACCTATGAAGCAGGAGCACAATATCCCCAGAAAAGCAGACTAAGACCTCACAAAAAGATAACCCAAGTGCTCAGTCATTCCAAACCCAAAGGTCAACTTTCTAACAGTGGGAGAACATGAATTAATCTATAACTTATTAACAAAGAGAAGAGAAGGAAAAATAATCTTTCTAATAAGTTTTATGATGTTCTAGTCTACATCTAGAATCAATAAATTGCCATTCTAGTTCATTTTAAACCACCTTGCATTTATTTCCTCCATCCAAGGTTTAAAAGAGTTTAATTTAATATCTGTTTAAAGGCAATAAATATCACACAGCTATTACAATCGCATAGAAGAATATTTTAATAATGCAGTTCTTTGAATGCATAGCAGAAATGTATAAACTTCCCATCAGAGATAGTGAAAAATTTAGATAATGAAAAACAACCTTGTTTAAGTCCTGAGAACTTACAGAGAATATTGGAACAGTGTTGTATGGGGAAATTAGAAGAAATAACAGTTTCCATGACTGGTTTACTAGAGTTTGGTGTTTATGATCTATACTACATTATGAAAAGATTATGGGAAGATTAAAAAATGAAAATATTCCAGATGGAAAAGCCAAGAGAATGTATTTAGGTCCACACTGAGAGAACGAAAAGATTAAACTTCCTGCTTATCTTGGCTACTGGAGACCTCAGCAGAGGCTTTAGGGTGAAAGATGACAAGGTGCAGGCTGGATATTTATTGCAGAGCTGAACGGCCACTGTGTTCTTTGGCGCACGTGGATTCTCCAGGCTGTTTTCCATCACTGCAGGACAGAAGAGGCTGACTTTCACTCCCACATGAATCTGGACAGACAGGCAACTGCCATGATTCATTTCCACGTCAATATCTGATTCACATCTGAAGACATCTGTTACTTGCACTTGGTGGAGGTTACAACTACTTCCTACTCTATAAATTAGCTGTATGACTAAACGTATTATAGTATGGAGCTGGTCTTAACATAGCCACAGATAATTAGTTGTGTTAAATTGACGTTAAAGAGGCAGGGCGTGGTGACTCATGCATGTAATTCCAGCACTTTGGGAAGCCAAGGTGGGAGGATTTCTTGAAGCCAAGAGTTTGAAACCAACTTAGGCAACCAAGGGAGATCCCACCCACAAAAAAATAAAAAAATAAAGCTGGGCATGGTGGCACCCACCTATAGTCCCAGCTACTTGGGAGGTTGAGATAGGAGGACCATTTGAACCCAGAAGTTCAAGCCTTCAGTAAGCTATGATCATGCCACTGCACTCCCACCTGGGTGACAGAGAGAGACCCTGTCTTTAAAATAATAATAATAAAATAATGTTAAAGAGAGGCAACATTAAATGTTAAGAGCCCAGGGTCCCATCTGGACTCTACAACTTATAACCTGAGTGACCTTGAACAAACCTCAGCTTCCTCACCTATAAGAGGGGATGATAAAATTATCCCTCCCTAATAAGAATTGTTATGAAGATTGAGTTAGTTAATATGAATCATGCACAGAGCCTGACATAAGCATTCAGCAGATGGTTAGTTATTAGCACCATATTTTATATAGTGTTATTAATAAAAGGAATGACTTACAAAACAAAGTGAATTTTAGTCACTAGGTAGGACTTTAAATGTTTTATTAAAAATCACACAATCCTATTTTAAGGATTGACATTTCTTTATTGGTCAAAAATTAGTAAAGTGCATTTGAAATGATGATCATCTCTCCTCTCTCACCTTTAATCACATACCATCTCCCTAGAAAACTTATATACTTGAATTATACCAGAATAGTGAAATGGAAGGAGGAGAGGGGGGCGGAAACAACCTAGCATCTAGGGATGTAGAGATGATGAGATGAAACAGATCTAAGTTAAGGTGGCAAACACAGTAGAGAAGTGTGACATGCGCTATTTGCTACATCTGGTACAATACAACCTATCAGTATTATCCTGGGTAGCTCACCACATTTCCAATCACAAAATATCCCTAGGGAGTTTAGTTGGTGTGTGTTCTATAATAAGTGCTTTCTTTCCATTTGGTCTCTCTCTCTCCCCCTCTCTCTGTGTGTATGTGTATATATATTTTTATATATATGCATTATATACATATATATTTACAGTAGTGTCTCATTAAGATAAAGCATTAAAAAGTCGAATAATATATTGTAATTTATTACTAAAAATATATTTGTCTTTTTATTTAGGACTGCAGAAACTTGCACAAAAAGGGAAATCATTGTCCCCTTTAGCATGCATAACTGGAATATCACTATTTTTGATTATATCCATGTGTCTTCTCTTCCTATGGAAAAAATATCAACCCCACAAAGGTAGGTTAAAACTAGAAAAATGTTTTTAAAGTTTTGTATATGTACTAAAAATTACCTTACTGTGGTTTCTTTTTCTCTTGATTTCAGTTATAAAACAGAAGCTAGAAGGGAGGTAATGCATATGTTTCTATGAAAATAGTTTTTTTTCTTGAATGCTTTTTCCTTAATTATTATCCCTGACAGAAATACCTATTTGTCTTCTCAGGCCAGAAACTGAATACAGGAAAGCTCAAACATTTTCAGGTAATGGGCAGGCTGAAAAGGGCTATTATCAATGTTAATGTTTATTAATGAATATTATTGATATTAATTATTAAATATAATATGTTAGTAATGTAATAGAATTAATATAAGCTAATATTAATATAACATTAGCAATCTCTTACCTTTGAATAGAGCCTTCACTCTACAAAATGCTATCCTTTCTATTGGTTTTATGTAAGTCACATAAGTCTGTGAGATCAGCCTGGAAGGCACTCTTAACTCCATTTTACAGGCAAGAGAACTAAGGATCAGGGAGATTAAGTCACTTGCCCAGAGTCACTGAGTTTTGCTCAATCCGTTGATCCTATTATTACTATTTTGAAAATACCAAAGCGTTCTCTCACTTTAATTCCTAAGGTAGATTTAATGCTGGCAGTTCCATCCCAAGGAGAAGAGCAAAGGGAGGTTTGACAGGGACGAGTGCTGCTTCCTTGTCCCCACTGTAACCCTCGCTGTCATCAATATTGACTGTACTGACTTGTAAGTTAACAATGGAGCTTTTGCTCAGGCCATGGAGTCACAGGGAGTCAGGTTTCAGTTCCATATATGCCACTTTCCCCCTACGTCACCTTGGGAAAATTATTTTTCTTGCCCTCAACTTCCTCATCTATTTGATAGAGATAAAAACTTCCCCATAGTGTTGCTATGACAATGAAATAAAGTGATGAAGATGGAGTGCCTAATATGATATCTGGATGCTTAATAAATATGGGTCTTCTTCCTCGTATGTAGCCCTTCCTCACAAATGACAGAATGTCAGAGCTGGGAAAGGCCCAAAGACCATCTGATTCCTCCCAACCACCTCCACCCCCATCATTCTGTAGATGATAATTAGGTGATATTGATATCGACACTGTCTTATCTTATATTGCATTTTGTATGTATGGCAAGCTACAGTTATTTATTTGTTCTTTTTAGTTCTGGTTGTGTCTGTTAGAGCTAGCAGAGTGCAGTAGATACTATGGGTGGATCAAGAGCTGCTGTAACCTCCAGGCTGAAGCCTTGGTGTCCATGAGTCTCTGGTAACCGAATCTCTGGTACAAAGGCCAAGCCTGCCCACGTGTGTGTGTTTGAGTATATAATATGCTGTTCCCACCTCAGGCTTTAAGAATAATTGTTCCAATTCAGTTTCAATTCTCAGCTTTAGAAAGAATGATTTCCAACACTGGTTTATGGTAATATGACTATAGGGGATTAGGAAATGTTAAATTGGTTTTGTACACATACCACTTAAGACAGACAATAAAGATAAGTTTTACAAAGGTTTTTAAAAACAACAATAGCACATCAAGGCATTTGGTTTGTAAGTAGCATTTGTTTTACATTTCAGGCCATGAAGATGCTCTGGATGACTTCGGAATATATGAATTTGTTGCTTTTCCAGATGCTTCTGGTGTTCCCAGGGTTGGTTTTCCTAGTGGCTGATTAACCAAGAAGTAGTATTCTGCTTCACCAGAGGTGTAAGCAGCATTTGTTTAAACACTTGGGAAGTGTGGTCAAACGGCTGCATTGCCCATTACTGCGTTAAGCAGTGTTGACTTACTCTATAGGGAATGACGTTGCCAGATCTGGGGAGCTAAAGCATCCTTCTCGGCCTTTATGAGTAAAACTAACACACATAAGAAAGTTATGCCAGTTCATAAACATTCTCTACCTGGTAATCTCAGTGAAGAGAGAACTAACTAGGTTGAAGGTCAAGATAACTGAATAAATTAGAGGATCAGGAACCCCTGGTTTAAATCATCCTGCATCACTTGTGAGACTGCAGCCCATCACTTTACTGAACTCTCTCTGTTCCTCAGTTTCCTCTTCATGTCCCCTTCATATCTCTTGATGACATTGCAAAGATATTTGATCATACTCTTGAAGGTACTTCATGCTCTGCAGAAGGAAGTTACCATATAGACCCAAAGTAAGCAGTTATACACCTTTATTATTACCCTAAAGGTGCGTGAGATGGGGCAGGGTTGAGGGGGAAGCTCTTATGCAGTTGAAGTCATTTTTTCAGTCTGGGGTGAAAAAACACTTTTAAAGCAATCAGTTTTTAACAGACATGCAGAACATTTCTTTGGGCTAATCAGCTCATTAACACTTTTATAGATTTGGGTTTTTTTTATTATAGCCCAAGTTATATTATAAAGTGTTCATTTTCATACCTTCTCCTTGTACTAAATTCAGAACTCCTCGAGGGCAAGGACTGTGTCTAATTATTCCTTGTGGTTCCAGTGCCTAGCTCAGCTCATTGTAGGTGCTCCGGGAAAGTGAGATTGAATGAATCAATCATCACACCTCGAGGACCCTCTGTCTTACCAGGTACCATGCTAAGAAATGTAAAGTTAAAAAGATCAGACCTTTGGCCCCTAAAGTTCATAAACAAATTGAGGATGTGTTCCTATCTTTCAATTCTGCATTATAGAAACCCAACACAAACTAGCTTAAAAGGAAAAAAAGAAAGTGGGGCAGAGGACAGAATTTATTTGTCCTAGGCAAATAAACTTCTATTAATAGTGTCAGGAATATCTGAATCTAAGATCCAAGGGTTTCAAATAATGTTATCCTCCAAATTAGGTCTCTTTCTATAACCTACTCTTGGGTGGCTTTATCCTCAGGAATTTTTTTCCCGTGTGAAAGCCCCTCACAGCTCCATGTTTACATCTAATTGTAGCAAAAATAGAGCTTTTTATGCCAATGGTCCTAGCAAAAGTCCTAGCAGTAATTCTCAATGCTTTTAATTGAGTCACCTGCCCTTCACTGAACCCATTATAGTAACTCAGAATAGGCCTATGTCACATGCCTACCTCTGGATTTGGAAATGGGGTTGACCCCATCCAAATGATATGGATTAAAAGTGAGGGAAGGTTTTCACCAGAGGAAAATCAAGTTGCTATTACTAAAAAGGGGAGAAGATATTAGGCAAGCAAAAACTAACACATGTCCTCCATAAAGTAGATGTCCTATACATCAGTAATTATATGGTAAGGCTAGGAGTGATGTTTTTCTTAGGTACTTAGAGCCAAAGATTAAGTAGGAGAAGTGGATCACTTCAAGGACAGCTGTCCACAAACACCTTCTAGGAGGAAGCCTATGAAGTAGGCCTTTTAGATAGGTAGGATTATGGATGAAGATGAGGAGGCCTTTCAGATACATGGAAAGGCATGAACAAAGGCAGGGAGGTAAGGATCCTTTGGAAGTTTTCCAAGTTCGCTGGGAACTTTTGGGAATTAAGTCTGGAACTTTGGTTGGGGGCTAGATCTATACTTAGTCTAATAAGTGCTAATCTTTTATGCAGATTTCTTCTCTATGTGATCTCAAAAAAGGGTAAGTTTGGCAGACACCAGGAGTAGTAGTATTCTTCCCATGTTACCGATGGGGCAAGTGAGGCCTAGTGCAAGACATGCCTGCTGAGAATTCATCCTCTTGTGTCCAGAGACAGAACAGCACAAGAAGTCCAATTTCTGCCCTCAATTACTGTGCCCTTCCATAGTAAAAATAAAATCTGGGGTTGGAAATCACCAGGATAGGAGCGGTGGCTCAGCCCCAAGGCCAGCCTGAGGACACCTTTGGAGGAAGCTGTGGGAACAACCATATAGGCAGAAAGAAGGTGTCTGACTTGCATAATGACTAAGAGCAGAGACTCTGGAGTCAGGCCTGGTTTTGATTCTCAGTTTCATCAGTTAAGGTGTCACCTTGGGCAGATTACATAACTTCTCTAAGCCTTACTTTACTCATCTGTAAACAAGGTAAAGAACAATACCTATCTTATAGGATGGTTCGTGAGGTCTGAATGAATTATTGCATATTAAGAACTTAGCACTCTCTTCCTCATCCGGTCTGGTCTCCTCTTCCTTGTCTGGTCTGGCCTCCTCTTCTTCATCTAGTCTTGTCTCCTCTTCCTCATCTGGTCTGGTCTCCTCTTCCTAGTCTGGTCTCGTCTCTTCTTCCGGTCTGGTCTCCCCTTCCTCGTCCGGTCTCTTATGGATTTGTATAGAGCCAATTTTTCCTCTACTTTCTTATTCTCCTGTGATAGTCTACTTAACAAAAGCGCCATAAACTTTCTTCCAGTTATGCTCATTTCCATATTTTTAAAGAACTATTTGCTGTGAGGGAATGGTTACTTCACTTGTTCAGAGCATTCTATCAATGTGTAAGGTTCACCCAGCAAGTGTCCTGGCCACAAACTTTATTTCAGAAATGCTATGTGAGTAAGGGAGAGAGATTGATTGGATTTCATCCTCCCTAAGGGTGAGCCAGTAGCAGCAGTGCTCTCATTGTCACAGATAGAGGGGAGAACTGCCCTGCAAAGTCTTTGTGATGCTCTATTCGGTCTCAGAGAGGATTAGCTCACCATGCACTTCCACAACAACAACAACAAAAAATGGAGGATCAATTATTTCAAATAGCTTCTTATGATGGCAGAAAGCACCCCTCTAAGGTGTGGCTTCAAATGGGAGAGCAGGAAACTGAAGAGCTAAGAAGACTTATAATTGAATTTTTGAAGTAAGGAGTTTCTTTATTTAAAATAACTCACACTTTTTACTCCTAGGAATTTACTGGAAAGGAGTGAGATTTATGTAAGAAACTTTAAATTTAGCCTGTGATTAATCAATACTCAGTTTTGAGGTTTCGTTGGGAGGACCTCACTTGGCTCAAAATGCTACAATCCTCAAGAACTTGAAGCAAAGAAATGGATGGTTTAATTACACACCAGGGACCCTGCTTATTTCTGTTGTAAACAAAATAATTTGATTTGGAGCCACACTTGTTTTCAAAGCTGACAACTCCACCCCTGAGGAATCTGCTTAGGTTCTTAATTGGCCATGCCAGCAGCTTTGGGGAAGAAGTGAGAAATGAAAACCAACAACTTATGGAGGAAAGGAGAGGAGGAGGAGGAAGAGGATGGAGACATGAAGAGGAGGGTCTGCATGAGAAGAAGGCAGAATGGCAGTTATGTGGGAAGATGACAGCCGTGCAATGGCCTTGAGAAGAAAAGGAAAAGCAACACTAAAACCAAGATCTCAAAATTGAAGTTACGAAAGGAAATAAATTAAATTACTAACTTTTTGAGTCTTGAAGAATCAAAATAATCTTTTGGCTTGTGGTATGTGTACAAATGGATGATTTCTCCTCTCTCTACCCGTTGTACATTTCACTGTCCACTTAGCCACTCCTTTCAGGAGCTGGACAGAAGACAATTGCATGAAATGAGCAAGTTTATTATTTCACAGCTCTAATATTAGGTTAGGTGAATAAGTTAGTGATCATCTATAGACTGCTTTTCCCATGGGGTGGGGAACCTGTGGCCTCAAGGCCACATGTGGTCCTCCAGATCCCCACGCTCAGCCCCTCGACGGCATCCAAAATTCACATAACAGATCCCTTTATATGTTCTGTAAAATTTGGATTCAGTCAACAGGCCACAGTCAAGGATCCAGAAAGCTACATGTGGCCCCAAGGCCTCAGGTTCCCCACCCCTGCCGGGGGGCCTTGACACAAAAATGATAGGACAGATCACATATAATCAGACTGCCCACGAGAGCTTTAGCAGGTGGAATGGCAATGGGCAATTTCTAGAAAAACATAAAACTGGTGTTCCAGTCAAAGCTAGGAGGTCAAATTGGGATAGAGAACTCCTCAGACTTATCAAGGGCAAAGAGTCCTCTAGGTGGAGCTGTGTAAATATGACATGAAAGACTGAAAGTGGGCGGGAGTGTGATGAAAACAGAAAGCACTGGGGATGAGGAGGAAAACCAGATTTTGACTAAGAAATTGGAAGGCAGTGTTTATAGGTAGAAGGAATTATGAAATATCAGACAGGGATGGGCATAAATAAAACATAAATACTAGTTTCAATAAAATACATTTTGGTTTTTACCAGCCATAAATACGCTACTATTCTTTCCACATTCATGCAAGCCTTTAGTTTTTAGAGCCCATTACTACATTCCAACCAAAACATCTCCCCTTGTGTGATCTATACTTCTTGGTACTGTCTTTACTCATTTCAATATGATGAGGGATTTGGGATATAGATGGTTCTTTCTTTTAAGCCACCCATATGCACGTAATTAGCAAATAGTGTCAAAAGGGTAATTGAGATATATAAAAGATAATAATATATGCTCTCTGATTCTAAGCTGTCCTGATATCTCCTCTTTTGCTATTTTTTTCTTTCTATTATATTTCCATTACAGTATTGCCAGCTTTCTTCTTAAATGAAGGGGGAAAAAATGATAGTTTTGTCAAGCTATTCCTCTTCTGACCTTGTAACAATGCTGCTGCACAAACTACCATAGGGTAAGTGCAGGAAACTGGCATTGAGAAAATGAACATTCTAGGGATGATGAACAATTCTAACTCTCCAGTCATCACTAGCCAGTTGTTTTCAACTATGCAGCATAATGGAAATACGATTTACTACTCTTATGCCATTTTTTTTTTTAATGTGCCACATTTTCTAGATGCCAAGTAGACCTGTTCCAGCCTCTGATGGTGTATCAGGACAAGATCTGCACAGTACAATTTACGAAGTTATTCAGCATATTCCTGCCCAACAGCAAGACCATCCAGAGTAAGTATGACTCTGCATTTGATGGTGCTGTAGAAGGGCTCAGCATTTAGCCTCTGCTTTTCCTAGAATTTATTGAAAGGCTCTGAAAAACAAAATAGTAAAACAGGAAATATAGGTTCTGTACATTTGAACATGCTTCCCTACCTGAAAATAATTTTGAGAAATAAAACAGGCAAATACACAAATATCTTTTTGGGCCACATATGTGGGCCAGTGGACTAGATGCAGAGCCTTGGAATCAACTTTCTGTTGTGTACCTTTCTCCCTCTCACAGTGTTTCCCCAAGAAATCCATATCTGGATATGAAAGGAATGTTCAAGCCAGTTCTCAAGCCGTCTTGGTTATCTTAATGATTTTCCAGTGGCTATGATAGCTTTAAAGCAGTGATGATCTGTCACTAAAAAAAAAAAAAAAAAGCCTGGAAAAAAACAAAAGCCTACAGAAGTTCCACAGCACAGTCAGCATCAAATGCCCAACCTCTACACTTCAAAGCAGTTTATTCCCAAGTGAATAGAACCACAGTGAGGACTGGCTTCTCACCCAGAGAGGACAAAACCTGTGCTGTGGCCAAAGCTAGGAAACTATTTATCCAGATGAGCGCAAGCCTGCCTCTAAGAAGTCTCCCTCTCTTCCCTGCCATGGAGAAACTAAGCCTATAGTCTTTCGAAATAATGAAATGAACTTTTCTTTGTAGGCTCTGGCTGCCTGCAGGCATAACTGCCACAAACCATCTTCCATCATTTCTTTATTTGTCATTTATTGACTTTGAGAAGAACATCAATAACCACACAAAGAAACTTCCCCTCTGGCAAAATAAACAGTTCCAGCAAAGTAATTCATGCACACCTCTGGATAAATACCAAAAATAACAGCTAGGAGTGAACGAATCCATGGGAAATCATCTTATAGGGAGGAAATCCAGTCCTGGAAGGACTATGCAGTCATTTTGGGCTAAATAAGTGGCAAAACACTTCGGAGAACCCCGTTAGAGAAAATTTACCTGCAATCAGGTAAATTAGGAATATACCTCAAAGGAGCTAGGAAATTCTGGTTTGAACAACAACAAAAAATAATGAAAATTGGTTTAAAGCATGATATTATTAATCTAGTAGAACACAATACTAGGATATTATTCCATGATAGTTCAAAAATAAAAACTCTCTGAAATGATACCTAACCCTCTTTACTTTCTGTAATAGAAAATTAGGGAAAGTTTTTCTTTATTAAATATAAGGCACAGAAAGAATTTTAAGATAATGTCTGCTTTCTAAAATTTAATGTAATTAAAAATTTTATCTTATTAAAATTTATTTTTCTGTATATCCTTTGTTTTAAATATCTGTTTTTCACACTAGAATGCAAACAAAGTTTATCTCAGAAATAACTTTTAAAGGTTGAAAATAAAGCAGAAATGATCTTCTAGAATATAAAGGACTAGTTAAAACTGCTGTTGAGGACATGGTCCTTCAAAAGGCATTCACCCCAGGACACCAGCTTGTGCTCCCAGCCCAACCTGAGTGACATCTGTGTCTCCCATGGCCTCTCTTCTCACTTCCTTCTTCCCTGTCTTCTAAGTCTTTTGTTTTGTTTTGTTTTGTTTTGTTTTGTTTTGTTTTGTTTCTCTCTGTGTGTCTTTGTCCAGTGGCTCTCTCTTTCTCTACCTTCTACCTTCATGCTTTGGTTTCTTCCTTTTCTGAGTCTGCCCTTCACTTTTCCCCTCTTTTATCTGTAAGACTGTGTCTTCCTTTTCTCTAATACCCTCTTCAAAATTTTCCTTCTCTGTTTGCCAACACTTTTTAAAGTATTATTTCATGGAATACAGATTTTTTTATGTTCCCTATTCTAAATTTTAAAAATGAGTAAGTAGAATGTTTTCTTTCTCTTCATCAAAAACTGTTTGCACTTATTTTATTTACAATCAATCCACAAACATTTCCAGGACATTTACCATGTGTTAGGTGGAGTCATTAAATAAGACTCAGTCTTTTAAGAATTTCAGAGCTTAATGGGTGCCTGTTTGCTTATTTCATTACAGCTACAGATTAATGATTCTTGGTAAAATAAATATTCCTCAATACTGCCTATAGATGCAGAGACCATTTTTCTTCCCTGATTACCTATGGTTTTATTCTCCAGGTCCTATTAAATTTGAAGACAATTGCATGAATAATGCAGTATTACGGTGGTTAGGGAATCTCCCCCATCTTCCATTTTCAAAGTGAATATGCCAGTTCTAGGGAAAGAAAGAATCCTAACTTAGCTCTTTCTTTTACCTTTATTTTATCATTACTTCTGAGGTAGGAAAGACAGCCAATTTTATTATTTGGTTCTTAGATTATTCTAAGAGTGTTATTTTCTTGACTTCATGTGCTACTACCTAATTGGACTGGTGTTTAACAAATTGGTAAATTAGTCTGTGTTCATATTCTAGTACTAAGCCCAATTATTTATTTGTTGAATTTATGGCTGCACTTATTTCCATGCTGTCAACCTCATTACTCTTGGCACGTTTTGTTTTGAACTCAAAGCTGACTGTTAGTAACTTGAAAACAGGATATTCGTGTAGTATTCATTTAGTTTCAAAGGAAATTATCTAGAAAATTTAATGATTGTTTACTCTTTATATTTATTGTTTGATAAATGTAATTTTCTTGAGGTAGCTCAAAATATTCATATTATTTGCAGCTCTGAAAAGGAATAAAAGAATTTAAGATACTTTTTACCTGTAGACATGAAAATCTATAGAAGAGTTTACATATCTTGTATATCTCTTCACCAGGTGAGCGTTTATGTGCAAAGCAGTACATTGAAGTGAAATAATGAAGGAATATTTTGAGGAAAAACAGTGGATATCTCTATTCATCTGGAATCAGTGAAGAAATCAAGCCCAATACCTCTTACTCATTAGTCTTTAAATGCAAGATAGAAGCATTTGTGAAAGTTAGACTGCAGGCTTTCCAGCATAAACATGGCGTCTTGTGCAACAGAGGAAAATGGAAATATTCCTCAGTAGACAGTCTTTATCATGCTGACTAGGAGAAAGAAAAGGACAGGGCTTTCCAGTCACTTCTTTTATATCAAATTTCTCTAAAGGCCCAATTAGTTCTAATCTATACTTTCACTTTCATCAACATTGACACTATCCTATCTCAGCTACAAATGTGGAAACTTTACATTTGTCAATTTTTCATCAGGCTTTGTTTTACTAAATTCTCATTACTGTTAAGATTGCTAAACTTATGTTTTATTTTATTCTGAAATTTCTGTCTTGTTATTTGTACTACAAAATATTAATAATAAGGATGGTTGTCACAAAGCAAGAACTGTGCCTTCCCTCCTTGTTTGTCAATTGCCAATCGTGTTTTTGAGAAGACTTGTAAATCACTTAAGGAAATGACTTGTTAAAGTCTTATCCTTGTTTTTGTTCAAGGAAAGAAGGATTCAAATAAATTATTCTGTCTTTGCTTTTATGTGGCCTTGATTCTTTGTCTTGTAGAGTAAAAATATTACACAAAATCAGATTATAGAATTTTTATCCTTATTTCCCAATGTGCAATAAAGTCTAGATTATAGAGAACTTTTAAAATAAGAATCTTGCTCTCTCATAGCCTATTATTTTACATAGAAGAAAAGAAATCTTAAAAATAGGATTTTTAAAAAATGTTTCCAGTGAACCACTGTATTTATACCGTCTCACCCATATTTTCATAAAAGCATATGGTAAAAAGAAAATTAAGACTTAAGTCCCACAGCTCCTGTCTGGTCTTCTCTCTCTACCACCCTTACATATTTTTCTGTTGGAAAAGTCAATCAGTCAATCAGTTCTAACACAAATATTTTCTTCTGCATTTAGTAAAAAAAAAAAAAAAGGAATTCATGCCCATTATAAAAATATGTGTGTGCTTGGAAATGTAGAAGACTCTCCATAAGACAATTAAAATCATTTGTAATCTCACCTCTCAGAAATAGCCTGTTAGCATTTCCCTAGAGTAGTATGTATATATTTATTCATACTCTTTCCAATCCCAAAAAGGATTTATGGTAGCATATAAATGCTTAATATAACAATATAACATAGAGTTGATAAGGAAAACAGGATGAAGGAACAATGAGAAGCAAAGTGAAAGCAGAAATGAGATCAATAACCAGTGTGATGAATTCCCTTTCATCTGTGAGGAGTGTTTTATACTACTGAGATCAGGCAGCACACACGGGTGTATATCTAAGGAGGGGCTTCTAAGCTGAATGCCATTTGTAAGCCATAGAACCAAAGAAAGGTTGCAATCCCATTGCCAGGCCAGGGGAGAGCAGGTCAGTTTTTGCAGCCACCCATCCACCCCAGTTCCCCTCCTTTCTCAGTCTGGTGTCCCCTCCTTCCCGGGGGCTATACTCCTTGCTGAGGCATCTCTTATAGAGGGCAGACACTAACTACAATGAACTATACCTGCATCTGTGTTCCCCTTCCTAAACCCAACCCTGAAACACTTTAACCCACAGACAATCTTCAACAGCCCTTTCCTGAAAAGATAGTTCTATATTCACATGATTCACAAATCAAACCCCTATGAGAAGTATGCACTAAAATAACTGTGTTTATTACTTTGGGATTTTGGTTTGGCCATTTTGTGTATACCTCCAGAGTTTCTCACCACAAACCAAAGGAAATACAAATACATATTCTTATTTTTTCAACCTCACTTTTCAATTACTTATAATTCCTCTCATTTCTGTATCTTTCTTGCACACATAAAAATACACGGAATCCCTTAGTGCATGGTTCCACTCAAAGTAGCAAGGAATTGCTGAAGGGAGAAATGTGAAAGGATCTAGAATCCAATTAACTTTTGCTGTCATTGGTGTGTAACACCGGATGACTCACTGCTTTTTTAGTAAATGAGGATGAAAGTCTCATAAATTAATCAAGGTTTCCAAGGGAAGTGATGAACCAAAACCCAGATGTTCACCTAATTAACAAATTAATCTTTAAAAAACAGCCTAAAGTTCTTTCTTCATTACTAAACATAATCTTAGCTAGTGTTAGTTTTTGATTTTATATTATCATTTCTAACTTGGAATGGAATCATATTTCTGGTGCTCATTATTTTTAATGGGTATATTCTACTGATAGACTTTTAAGCAAAAAATGAAAATGCTTATGAATAAAACAGTTTTCCTTAGTCTTCTGACATTTGTACTTCCATGTTAATAAGACAGTTTGAATTAAACTGCACACATACACTAAGAGAGCAAGGTCCACGTGATCCTTCAGTTCCATTAGATCACGTACCTTATGAAGTTCTGTCGAAGTACTAAAAATTAAGTGATAACACAGTACTTGGCACATAGGTAGATATTTTACTATATTTTATTAAAAATTTAATTTATTTTTAAAAAGTTCTTATTTTCTGCTTCTACATTGTTATATATAACCATGTATATTCCTATGTCATTCTTATATAGTTCTCTAAAGTTCATGTTCAAATATGCATTTATATATATATACTTACACACACACATTTTAGTTTCACAAAACAATAAAAATAAGAAAGCAAAGGTTTCTTTCTCATAGATATGGAAATCAGACACAACACTTGGGCCACACAGTGTTATTCTCCGTTCTTCTCTTCTTCTAGGCACACTGTTTATTGTGATTGCCATGTTAAGCTTACATGACACATACATGACTTCCTTTGATCTTTACAAGAATCCTGTGAGTTAGAACAAGTATTTCCACATTACAGATGAAGAAACTAAGTTAAATGGCTTTCCTAAAGTCGCCACACCAACAAGTGGCAGAGCTGATCCTTGAACTACACCTCTGGCTCCAAGTCCAAGGTCTATTCCAATGCACCACATGATGTCTCTGGGCATGGCCTCCTGGAGTGGAGTACACAGCAGTGCTTCTTCTGTCAGCCTTACCTTGGGAACCTTATTATTTTCAAATGCTACTGGGCCCCCAGAAAACAGTTTATTTACTTGTTTGTTTGTATCTGAAAATATTCTCATTTGAATATGCTCCCAGGGAGGATGAACAGCTCAATTGCTTGCCATCAATAGAGCATGAATTGGGCGATTGTTTTTTGCTTTCAAATCTGTGAAAGACCCCACAAAATCCCATCTTAGGCTTTCTGAAGCTCTGGGGCAGTCAGTGTCCCTCATCCGTCCATCCAGCATGTACATGTTAGAACACAGATAATACATGTTTTTTGAATTGTACTGAGTTGGCTTGCCTGCCCTGTGTGTATGTAATAAAGACACCATAAATAGGAGGCAAATAAATTAGCATGTTTTCAATAACCAAGTTTCTTTGAGTTTATCTCTCAGGGGCACTTAATAACCTTTGGAACTGTCTTTTTCATGCAGTTCACTAAGACCCTCTCAAAATGTTTTGTCCTTAAGAAAGTAGAGAGTCATGAGAGTGTGATTGCATCTATAAAATTTTATCCTTATTACTTATAAAATAAATGACAGCTTATGATTCACAGATCACAGGTCACCAGATATTTTACAGATGGGGAAACTGAGACTCAGACTTTCAGGACCTCAGTTTCCGTATTAGAACATGAAAAGGCTGGACTATGCAATCTGTGCTCTGCTTTGATTTACCCAACAGTGACACCCTCCAAGCAGGTCAGGAGCTCTCCTATGCTCTCATTACACGTTTATCAAAGCCATTACCATACTACTGTAATTATATTGCAGGCCAGGCATATAAAGAAATAATTATAATACTGTGTTTTAAACGCAACAGTAGAAGTGTGTAAAAATTCAGAGGTACCGCAGAGGAAGGAGTGACTAATTTGGTTTGGCAGCATGCAACAAGGTTTCTTATAGCACGTAGGGTTTTGGTGGTCATCAGCTTTAGAGGGAAGAACATTCCAGCAGGTAACATTAAGTAAGATCTGTAATATGCAAGGGGCAATATGACAGGTAGAGAGGTAAAACAAAGAACATGTGGATTATCCAGGAGGGACTATTTAGTAAAATTATAAAACATGTCCAGTGCTTGGGAAATACATCTGGTTAGAAATTTCAGTTCAGTTATGTTTAATAAACTTTTATTAACTATAATTCACGTGACAAAAGATAGATAAGAAATAATCATGGCCCAGTCTTTATCTTCTAAGAGCTTACAGTCTACTCAAAGAAAGAGATACAAGAGTTTTAATAATATAACTAGCACGTGTTAAATACAACATGGTATACTTAGTATGAAAAAAAACCACGGAGCATATTATGGAAGCTTAGATGAGGGCATCAGATTGAGTCTAGAGGATTCAAAGAAGGCTTCCTAGAAGAAGCTGAGTTGAACCTCAAAGTACAAGGAGTTAGCCAGGTGAAGAAATGTGAGGAAAGCATTTCAGGCATAGAGAACTGCTTGGGCAAAGGCACAGAGGCAGAAAACAGCCTGGTCTATTTAAAGAACTGCAAGCAGTGCATTAATGATAGAAAATAAGGTAGGGAATGGCCAGCACAAGTACTGGTGAGAGAAGCAGCTAGCATATACTGTACTGCCCCGCCATAATAATCATCACAAGGGTAATTACTTGCTCAGTGTCTATCTTTCCTGCTAGACTATACGTTCCCAGAGCCAGGGAAGGCAAGGAACTGTGCCTGTCCATACTCTCAGCGCCTATCAAATCTCAGCAATAAATAAGTGTTTGATGATAAAATGAATGAATGAGAGTACATGGATAAGGATCAGATCATTCATGAACTTGGGTGTCTAAAGAGCTTGGATTTATTCTCCAAGTGATAAGACATCCAAGCAGGTGAGTAATCACATCAGATTTCTGTTTTGGATAGATCAACCTACAGCAACTTAGAAATGGATTTTAGGGGATAAGGCTGAGACTAGATAAATAATTGGGGAGGATATTACTATTATCATTGTGAGGATGAAGCTCTGGAAGGGCTGTAGGGTGGCAGTCAAAATATACGTTTTGAAGGCAAAACTCGTAAGGATTCAGTGATTGGATGTGCGAGGCAAAACACAGGGGAGAGCCATGAATGGTGCCTATGTTTCTGTCCTGACTGCCTGATGATGCCATCACATAAAATGGGAAATCCATGTGGAACAGCAGATTTAGAAAGGGGAAAATGATAAGTTCAGGACTAGATAAGGTTAGGATTAGTTTAGGATTCCAAATAGAAATGTGTAATAGGCAGTAATATATCCAAGATGAGAACTTCAAGGAGAGGTCTAGGTTTAAGAAATGAATTTGAATCATATATCACTTACAATGCTTGGACTGAAAATAACCCCAAAAAAGTCTGATTAAAATGGACTTAAAGATCTATTTATTATCTCAAATAATAGGAGTTTCAAAGGCAAGGTGGACTCCAGAATTGGTTAATTTAATGACCCAAGAACTCAAGTTTTTTCTCATCTCTTTACTCTGCCTCATGGTTATAGGATGGCTGCAGCAATTCCAGACATTATATGCAGATGTCACAACATCCAGAAGATGCAAAAAGCCACCTTTTCCTATACTATTTTATTAGGTGTGAGGACGCTTTTCCCAGAAGCCTCCACTGTAATTCAGTTTCTTTGGCCATGCTAGTTAAAAGTCCTTCCCTAAAGGAATTACTGGTAAGAGAAATAAGGTTAGAAATCTAAACAATACTCAGAATGTACTTCACTGGAAATGGAGGTAAATCCAACATTCCCAGAAGCACTTGGCTGGGTGGAAAAACAGTGGATATATAAATAAAAATGAAGTTTTATGGAAATGAGGAACAGGTGGAAATCGATGCCAGATGAAGTGGAAAGCAAATAAAGAGAGAAACATCCTTTGAAACACCAACTTTGGGAAATTAAAGAGAAACCAGGGAAGGTTAAGAAATAGTAGTTAAGGGAGAAAGAAGAGAACTTGGAAAGAAATTTGAAGGATAATCTGGATACATCTAAAAAAAGAGAGAGAGCAAGAAAGAGAAAATGAATAGAAATTTTATCATTGTGTATCCCTAAATATCTTTAAAAAAACAAAAGTGATGGCCTTAAATATTCTGGTTCCTGATCAAGAAGGTTCCTGTGTTTATACTGACCACCCAAAACTGTTTTCTCAGGTAGTTCAATTTTAGTGGAATTTTAATAGTCTAATTAACATATATTTAATACATAATGACATGAAATTAAATTTTTAACTTATGATTTTGCATATTAAGAAATCTACCAACTGCAAATCCTGATTCTTAGTTTCAAATGATCCCTTAGTAGTAGAGGTTGACCTGCCAGGAAATCATAACCGATGCTAATAGACAAATGCATGTGCTTGATTCCATATCCATCAAACAATTTCTGACCTTGACCTAGTTCCCCATACCATGGAGGAAATTGCTCATCATCTCTCCACCGTTCCAACACACACACTTAAAACCATTTCAAATCTTCTACTCCCAAAAGTCCCCCAGTTTAAACAAAAAATTATGTCATGACTATACATGCAAGTTATCACTTGCCTACCCCTGTTTACTCTTCAAGACTGTCAGTGCTGTTGTCATCTCTGCTGTGCAGCCTTCCCCAAGGTGTCCAAGACTCTTATGTGGCCCCATTGCATGGCCTACAAAACTCTGCTGGAGCCCTGGTCATACATCTACTTTCTCCTTCTAGACAAAAGATAAAATAATTCCAAATAAATGAAGCATCATTTAGTTACTAGGTTGCATACCTAGAGATGATATTAGCAAAGTAGTAATGTATACATAGTATTGATATAAAACCAAACACTGTTTTCAGTGTTTGTGGCCAGTCCTGGTTGTCTACTCTGTAATATGAGAGGCTAGGACTAAATATATTCTAGGATTCCTTTAAGTTCCATGGCCTATGCCCCTTTTATTAATTTACTATGAATATCTAAATCTTCTTAGCAGACAGACACTGTAAATTCCAAATCTTTTAGCCAAGCTGTTGCCTTTACTTAAATAAGTGAACCAGGAGCCAGGTATAAAAGAAAGTTTTTGTTTTCTCATTTGAGAACTCATCAGGGCACCTCACCCATACCTTTGTGATTTTTAGCATAGGCACTGGCAAGTAATCACTCACAATGTAATAGTTGTCAAATACCCATTATGCCAGTAAAATGTTCAAAATTTTCCCAGTAGTAATTTTGAGTTGTCTCTTTTTCAAATTATTTGTTTTATAAAAAGGAAACAAGAAACCAGCCTAAATACCTATCAACAGGGAATGAGTTAAATATTAGTGAAACTAATAGAGTTAGGGCACTCTGTAGCCATTAAAAAGAAAGACATAAATCTAAACGTAAATATAATAAACATGGAAAAAGTTCTGCACATATTATTAGTTGAAAGACACTATGTCACAGGTGAGTTTTTTTGGTATGATTTCATATGTGGATAAAAAATTTTATTTCTGTATACACAGAAAATATTTAGTAGCAACATTTGGGAAGAAGAAAAGAATAGCGAGTGGAAAGGCTTAATTTTTTTTTTTACTTTACAGAAATTTGCACAGCTTCATACATATTTTTACAATAATAAAATATAATGCAAAAAAATTTACATAAGGAGAACTTAACATCCTATATCATACATCTTGATCGAAATTCATTTGTGCAACATCTGCAATTAATTACTCACGTTATGTATGCCACTTGTTTGTTCCCCTTCATTTACCCTCTTTTTCTTTTTTCTTTCTCTCAATTTTTCTTGTCCCTTTCTCCTGGTTTTTATTCTTTTTTTCTGATTTTATTTCTGCTTATTGTATTAATAAGCTTATTTATATCTTCCGGCCTTTAATTTCCTTTCTCCTTGCCCCTAAATTGTATCCCTGGAAGGAGAAAATCTGAGCACGTATACAGGTGACTTTTGTATTAGGTGGTGGATCTGGGCATGACCCAGGGCTCCTGAAATAGAGGAATCTGAACCGTGTGGTCTGGCCACCTGAGAGGAACTGTGGCAGAGGTAGAAGGACACCAAGATTCAGAGATTGACCGTAGATATTTAAAACAAAATTCTATCACTGGAACCCAGAATTTTCTTTCTTCATCAAAATGTGTGGAGATGTGGCTTTAATGGTGTGGCCATTTCTCCTGCTGGACTGTAGAACAAGAAAAGAGAGTGAAGCCTCAAATGAAGGAGCCTCCATCACTAAGAGAGGACTGGGCTATTGGTTACCATAGCAACTGCCAGGTTAGTTGGAAGGGTTAGTGAAAGACAAAGTATTTGGGGATCTTGCTTCTTATGGCTAAATTCTATGTTGTTGAATTGAAATTGAAACTGAATTAAATTGTAACACATTGAACTGGAAAACAAAAGACTAACCTGAGGCAGAGGCTTTTCATGGATTCACTTAATTAATTTATCATTGAAATTTGATGTGCAATATATGTCAAACTCTGCCAGGTACTTAAAATATGTTCTCCCTTAACCCTCAGAATAACTGTGTGATACATTATCCCTACTTTATAGATGAAGAAACTTAAGTTTAGAGAACTTAGGTAACCCCTCCAACGCCATCAACTAAGTAAATGTCTGTGTCACTCTCAAGTCCCAGCTAAATCCAGCAAGGACTGCTCTGTGGAATCATATTGGAGTGTTCATGAAGCTGAGTATTTACTTACAAAATTCCCAGCTAAAGCCTCCAAGCTGTCTGAGGTTAAATAGCTTCAGAACATCAGCTACTCAATTTGCTCAGTGTTCAGGTGGCTTCCATTTTACATACAAAAGCTAGAAAAACAACGGAGATTTTTTCAGAACTAACAAGCTAGATCAAAAGGAGTATTCCTCTCACAATACATATGTAATGTATACACATATATACATTTATTTATTCACTATAGGAACATCTATATACATATTTACATAATGTTCAGGCAATGTTTCCATTGCAGACTACAAACTTCTGTATGTGCAGAGAGAAAGATGAAGTGGTGTTCTTTACATTTGTAGAATTGGGTACCGGGAATTTCAATTCCTATCTCTGATACCAACCTGCTCCCAGAACGTTGTCAGTGAGACCTTTATTTACATAGAAACAAGAAGGCCCAGATCAAGGAGGGGGATTTGGGAGGGGGCGGTGTTTATTTAACGTGGCTTTGAAAGATCTCTGAAACAGTGGGTACTCGTTCAAACTATTGTAAACCAGTTTTAACAGGCAGACTCAATTCTCACATCCTCTGCAGGTAATGCATTTTATTGTGAGGGGCAAGTAGTAAGGATCAGCATTCCGTGATCTATCTTTGAAAAGTCACTAACATGAATGCTCCTCTGCATCCCTCCCCTTCCTGTCTCCAAACCATAAACAGAGGATGACTGAAAACATTTTCTACTCTCAAGGTTGAATGAGGTTGTGGAGGGAAAGCCAACTCCCAGATTTTCATATGTAAGTTTCATCTATACCAGCAGGTGCAATTTGGTCTTAGAATAGCAGACTCTCTGGAAGCCTGTTTGCTTCTCAGTCTTGGACTATTGAAATCTAGAAGTGTTGGGTAAAAAGGGACCAAAGCAACTCCCACTGACGGTATAAATAGTAGACAATGGCGACATTCAAAAGTATCTCTACCAAGACATAGCAGTTTGGCATTTACATATTTGTTTTCAAATACAATTTTCACACTGCAAACCTAGAAATTATCATACAACTGAGCTAATTTATTCATAACTTGTATGTCACATAAACTCATATTCTGAGTGTTACAATGCTAAACTTTATTTCCGATAAGATCATGAGAGAGTTCTTTTCTTTTCCGACTCATGACCTATATGTTTTCTTCTTGGACAAAAAAAAGTAATAGAAGCAGAAGAATGAAAGGTGACAAGATTTTGTGTAAGACAATTGGTATTGAAAGGAATAGTTTGCAAATGGCATCGTGAAGTATACTCCACAGCCTAGAGGACAAGATAAATTCAAATAGGCTCATACTGTTACAGAACCTCAAGTATGAATGACCATTAAGACTACAAGGATAAGATTAGAATGGGTGATCAAGGTGATTGATTTATAGACAATATTAAAAACAGAAAGGATTATTTTTCTCGAATAGTTTATAGTTTACCTGCTGTGAAAGAGGGTGGCTGAGATGCTGTGAAACAGGGTGGCTGAGAAGATCCCTTCCAACCTAGCATTCCAAAAGTGGTTACATTCCTTAATCCTTTAGTGCCACCTATGGTCTCAACTTAGAAAATATTAGGTGAAAACATAAATTTTAGATACTGTGAAGTCTCCTAATTTAAAATTAGCGTCTTTATATCTCAATTATATTTTGCTTTTTGGGTTTGACTAAATGAACTGGATATCTTTCTGGAGGGAAATCTGGCAACGTGTATTATGAGAGTTTAAAATATTTAGAATCTTTAACCCAGTAATTCCCTGTCTAGGAAAGGATGAGACACAAGGAGGTGTGTATAAGAATATTTATTACAGTATTATTTAAAAGAATTTTAAATAGTATACAAATGATTATAACATGTCTGTATGAGGGAATATGAAGCACTCATTTTTTAAAATGTGTCAAAACAAAGAACAGCCTTTAGTTGTAATCTCTACAATTTTTCTCCTTTTAGAAAGATTTAGTCTTTTACAAACTGTCAAAAACCTAAAGAGATATAATTCTATAGCATGCAATACCTCACCAAAAGTAATATAATTCATAACCCATAAAACTAAACAGCTATGTGCCTAGCAAATAGAATTTACAAATATACTGAAAGAAACTGTTGAATTTTGTATACACACCAGTCAAAATAAATGATATAAAAATCCCTTTGCAAAGAAAACAGAAGTCACCAGATGGAAACTCCTTCACCTTTCTGAAATAAAGCATACTTACCTGCTTGTGTTTCCATCCGGTCTGCGTCTTCCTAATTACCACAGAGAGGACTAATCTCTCCGCCTCTGCTCTGGATTCTACCCCGTTACCTACTCAAGAACTTTAGCTCGTTCATTATCCCTCTTCTTTGTGTATTCAAACTCTCATCTCAACTGGATATTTTCCACCAGCTTTAAAACATACTCAAGTGAGTGTTATTTAAAATGAGAAATAAAAAGAATTCCTCACTCACATCCATGTCCTCCACCTCCTCACTTCTAGCAAACTATAGTCCTAGTTCTATCACTCACTTCACAGGCAATATTCTTAATTTTCTACATTTGCTATCACTTTTTCACACCCGCTCAATCCTAAACCCACTCCAGTCTGCCGTATGACCCCATCACTCCATAAAACAGTTCTCTGTAAGGTCACTAATGACCTCCCTGCTGCTAAGTTCATGGATTTTTTGTTGTTGTTGTTATTTGTTGTAGTGTCTCAGCAGTCGTCACACTCTTGACTAATGCCTTCTTCCTGAAGCACTCACCTCCTCAGTTGGGTTTCCTCTCTTCTCCAGCTACGTCTCTGTTTCTATTGTTGCTCATTCTCCTCTTCCTGGCCATTAAATGTTGTGGATCAGTCTTTGACCCTCTTTTCCTTCTATAATCTCTCCCTAGGCAATTTCTTCATAGCTATGGTTTCGATTACCACCTACATGTAAATAGTTCGCAAACTCTAATTTCTAGCCCAGTGCTTTCCTCTGAACTTCAGGAATACACACACACACACACACACACACACACACACACACACACACACATAATATGGCCTACTGACTTCCTTCTCTTAGTCATCTAAATCTCTATTTGACCAAAACCTAACTCATGATCTTTTCTTCCAAATTTATTCCCTTTTAGTGCTCGCTTTCAGTTCTATAAATAGCCTCCCCACTTATCTAGTTATGCAAATTAAAGTCTAAAAGTCATCCTTAATGCCTCACTCTCTCCTTCACCATGCACATTTAATCCATCCCCAAGCTCTGTTCATGTTAATTCCTACCTCTTCAGTTCATCTTCTCTCCATCTCCACCACCATATAGATCAAGGTTACCATTATTAGTTTTAATAGTCTTAACAGTTGTACTTCTTCTTTCCCAATCTGTATAACATTAATTCACTTTCTTGTCTAAATGCACTAGCTAGAACTTTCATTACAATGTTGAGTAGGAGTAGTAAGAGAGGACATCTTTACCTTCCTGATCTTAGGGAGAAAGCATCCATTTTCTTGCCATTAAGTATGATGTTAGCTGTAGTTTTTTGTAGATGTTCATTATTAAGCAGAGGAATTTCTTCTCTGCTCCTAGTTTGCTGAGAGTTTTTATTTTAAGTGGGTATAGGATTTTGCCAAAAGCTTTTACTGTATCAATTGATAAGATTGTGTGATTTTTTCTTCTTTAGCCTGTCGATGTGCTGGATTGCAATAATTACTTTTCAAATGCTGAAACAGCTTTTCATAACTTAGAATAAATCCTACTTGATTGTGATATAATTCTTTTTAAACATTGTTGTATTTGATTTGCTAATACCTTGTTGAGGATGTCTCAATACATGAGAGATATTAGTGTGTATTTTTCCTCTTTTATTATGTTTTTGTCTGATTTGGGTACGAGGGTAAAGCTGACCTCATAAGATGTTAGGCATGTGTTCAGCTTCTATTTTCAGGAACAGATTATATGTAATCAGTATCATTTCTTCTTTAAATGTTTGGTAGAATTCACTAGTGAAACCAGCTGGGCCTGGTGCTTTCTTTTTTGGGAGGTTATTAATTATTGATTTGATATTTTTAATAGACATAGGCCTGTTCAGATTGTTTTTACTTAACTGAGTTTTAGTACTATGTGTCTTTTAAAAAATTGGTCCATTTCATCTAAGATTCCAAATTTGTGGTATAGAGTTGTTTGTGGTATTTCTTTATTATCTTTTTTGCATCAATTAAACCAGTAGTGATGACCTCTCTTTCATTTCTGAAATTATCAATTTGTCATCTTTTTCTTTGTTAGTCTGCACTATGGCTTGAATTATGTATCCCCCCTTTCCAAATTCATACGTGGAATCTAATCCCCACTACCTACTAATGTAACCTTTTTGGAAACAGGGTCATTAGATTTAATTAGTCAAGTTGAACTGAGCTCATGCTGACATAGTGCAGGCCACTAATCTAACATGACTGGTGTCATTATAAAAAGAACACTATGTGAGCAGACAGAAACACATAGGGGCAAGATTATATGAAAATACAAAGAGAACATTATGTATAAGTCAAGGAACACCTTAGGCTACTAGAAGCTAGGTGAGAGGCATGGAACAGAGTCTCCTTTACAGATGGACAGATCTTGATGACACCTTAATTTCAGACTTCTAGCACCCAGAGCTGAGAGACAATAATTTCTGTTGTTTAAGCCACACAATTTGTGGCACTTTGTTACAGCAGGTCTAATATACTGGGCTCTGGGAATACATGAGCTGTAGTTTTCAGAGGCTTTAGACTCCTCTAGCATTCTTCTTTTTGCATCCTCCTTAAATAGACCCTGTATCTTGAAGTTCTTTTAGCTATAATCACTATGATTATCCTGGAGCCCTGTCGACATGGTGTTGAGGTATGGGTGGAAGGGAAGCATTCTATAATCCTATGATTAAATCCCAGTCTTTCAGTGGGCCTGTGTCCCTGTGCTGTGACCTTCACAACTGTTTCTTAGCCTACCTCCCTTAGGTAAGACAGAAAGGCTAACGGTGGTGCTAACGTTGGCTCTTCCCCAGACATGGCGTAAGGCTCTGATAAAGTCTTTTCTCCCAGAGAGTAGGCCTTTTGCTATGGTGAGTGCTTTACCTATGTTTCAAAATGGTTCCCTTTTTCCTCCCCCTGCCAGAGCCATGAGGCAGAATTGTTTTGGTTCTTCACCATGGGTTTCCTGGAGGCAAAACCTATGAAAGTGTGGGGGCCCTCCTAAGACTATTTCCCATTCTCAAGAGTTCCCAATTGGCCCCCAGCAATTTGTTTGGGAAAGAAAGATATCTCAGAGCAGTCTGAGGAATGTAAAGCATGCAAAATCTATCGGGCCCAGAAACACACGAATATGAGACAGTCAGTCACACACACACAGCCCATGCCCAGTAGCAATTGTTTAAAGGCATTTTGTTCTTTCTTTTCTTCCCTGTAACTTCCGGATATATTACCTAAAATATTGCACAAGTTGCACAATGTGACTCTCACTCATTATCTTTATGTTTCTGGAATTTGTGATACAAAGAACAAAGTATAGCCAATCACCAATCAATGTTATTTCCATAAACCAATGAGAATGCCTGACAAACAACTTTGTATTAGTCCACTCCTTGCTCCTCTTTTTGCCTTTAAAAACCTGCTTACAACAAAGGCCAAGGCTTCTATCTAAGGTCACTTGTGTTTGAGTCTTTGGGCAGCTGTCCTCATCTTGGCTCAAGTAAACTCTTTAAAATTACATTTTGTGCCTCAGCTTCTTCCTTTAGGTCAACACGTCAAAATTACCATTTAAGTGTCACTACCAGTGTGTGGTTCTTGTGGCTTCTGCTCTGGGTAAGCAGATCTCAGCTATGATTCTCTGTGTTTGTTGGGGTCTCCAGATTTCAGGATGGCAGTTTGCTCTGTGACCTCAGTTCTCTGATGAGTTCAAGGAAAGTAATTGGTTTTCATTTTGTTCAACATTTTGCTTATGAGGATGGGAGTGACTAAACTTTTTCATTTTTATATAAATGTTTTTCAGTTTCATTATGCTATGTCTAGCTATGGATTTACTTTTATTTATCTTTTATTATTTGTTATTTTTCTTTATTTTCAACCTAAGAATTCATGTCTTGCTTCAATTCTGGGAGTTATCTGCCATTATCTCAATACAGACTATTTTGCCATTATTTTCCCTCTTCACTTTTTTCTGGAACAAAAATTAAACATTTGAAGTTCCTCAAACTCTTCACCATATACTTTAATTCTTTCACATATTTTTTATTTCTTTTTTTCTCTGTGCTTCAGGTGGGTAAATTCCTCAGAAGTATCTTTCAATATATGAATTTTCATTTTTACTATAACCAGAATTTATCAAACCTATTGAATATATACATATATGCATGCTATATATATACACATATACTGTATATATGTATATGTATTTAGAATATGTATATATAATACATAGCTAACATATATGCATATATTATATATAGTATACATAATGTATATGTACAATGAAATTTATATATATACACATAATTTCCAAAATTTTAAGTTAACTCTTTTTCTTCTCTTTTCTTAATTTCAACTTTTTTGAAATTTAATTTCTTATTCTATTTGTATGTAATATTCCTGCATTTATCTGTTTGACAATCCTAAACATGCTCATTAAAATGTACATTTATTTTTATTTGGAGTGAATTCATAGTTAACTTTGTCTTTTTTGACATTAGTTGCTTTGTGTGTTTTGAAATTTTGGTTTATGAACTCATTTTAAGTAGATTTTCTCACTCTCTCTCTCTTTGTCCCTCTCTCTCCCTCTCTCTCTGTTTCTCTCTTTCTTTCTTTGCCAGTTTACCAGTCCCAGTTTGGCAGGTTTGCAATCGCCTCCACCTGACATCTAAGATGTTCATCATGGCAATGTTGAAGTTATCACTGATGGGGTGGTCTCTAAGCCAGGTGTGTTAGTTCAGTTCCTGGTAGGTTCCCAACGGTGAGATGATGTCTGTGTGCTCCCCACTCCTTAAATAGACCCAGCTTCATGGAAAGACTAAGCCCACCTCTGCCCGATGTGCTATGGCTGTCCAGTGATTACCTTGTGGCCTGTTCTCTCTGTGTGGGTGATTGTCCGTGTTGCCTGTGGGATCCCTCGCAGCTTGCTGAGGGGGGAGACCCTGTGAAGTTACGGCAACTCCTCTTTCCCTCTCAGTAAGCAGTATGAGGCCCATCCCCCCAGTACCATTTCTTGCTTTGCCAAGTCATCTCTTGGTACTGGCACAGTGGGACTTTTTGCCAGCTCATTTCTCCATCTCCTGAAATTATTATTCTTTGGGGGCCAGAGTCGATTCCTGCCTGGCTATCAGCCCTCATGTCTGCGCCCCACCCCTATTATCCCAGAGAATGGGAGTAGGAACTTCCCACTGTCCTTCACTCGCTCTTCTGAGAGTAACACAGGCTCTTTCCTCTAACCATCCCCCACCTCTACCTTCTCCCACCAGGCTCCTAGGCATGCTTGATCTCAGGGCATGGAAATCTCTTAAAATAGTTTGACCCAATCCCATAAATTTCAAATTTCTCAGTGGTCTGCACTGTCCTTCAAGGTCTGCCACAGGAAATTTGAGTTTCTTTGACTATTGAAGATAAAGTAACTTGCACATTTTGATTTCTGAGTCCTGATAACCACCATCCCCAATGTATGTCCCAGGGAAAATGGTGACAATGGATCTTCTTTTCTCCACAGATCATGATTTAGCTGGGATGATGTAGGAAAAAAATAAAACAGATCATTTTATTTTTCTAGTTATTTGTTTCTGTGTATCTGTTCTCTGCCATATAAATAAAACATGCACAGAAGCCCACAGGGGAAAAAACTTTAATACATGCTTAACATGTTCAAGGATAATTCAGGAGGAGTGAGGCAATGTATGAAAACTTGAAGAGCTGAAGAACTGAGGGGTGCGGTCCTCAGGAGCCTCTGGTGCTCACAGACTCTGTCCTGTGGAAAACATGGGACAGATCCCCTAGAAGTCTCACTCTGTTGTGCACCCTGAATGAGGTAGAGCTTCAACTGTGAACTCTGATTATCACTAGATCCTGACTTAGCCAATCAAGTTCAAGCTCCAAAATGTTTTTATAATAGAAAGCGAAACAGCCTCTAAGATAGTTCTTTTATAGGAAACTGGACACAGTCCAAATGCTCAGGGAAAACAAAAAGAGCACACCAACTTGGAACGATGTTACCTGAGAAATGAAAGTAAAACAAAATGAAAGTAAAAAGGACCTCTGGACCTGCTCAGGTATGATCTGAATGTACCATTCCATCATTTGACAGACTGCTATTGCACCTGCTTGTCCTCATGACTCACTGGATCTGATAATATCCAGCTTGTGTTGAGAAACCGTAATCACACAATCACTTTTTATCCCATGGTCAGGCACTCAGTCTCTTCTAGGGCTCTTTTTCAAACATCAAGTAGTTCTTCTGCGTACAAGTCCTGCCATTACTCCAGAATCCTGGAGAATCAGCAATTTGTCTCTCATATTAGGCCTTGTTAGGGACTCCATACAGCATTTTTATCTACAATGGATACCTCTAGCATGGTGGGATCTGCTGGGCGACATGTCTTGAATAGTGAAGCAACATGTACCACAGTGTGGATCTTCTACAAAGCTCTTCATTTTTCTGGACTCCATATACCATAAGATCTCTAAAAACCTCATTGATGTGACAAACCCTTGAACTTGTGTGGTGTATCATGACAAATCCTTTGGCATGTGTTTGTCTTACTAAGTAATCCAGAGTACTTGCCGCTTCCTGTACAGTAGTCCAATTAGTATGATGTCATCAATATAGTGGACAAATAGAATGTTCTGTGGAACATCAACATGATCCAGGTCCTTACAGACTGTATTAAGAGACAATTTAGCCCTGAAGCACCTGCATGGATATGTACTGCTCTCCTTCCAGTGTAAAAGCAAACTGGTTTTGATTATAGTTATGCTGATAGAGATTAAAATGAACACATTAACCAGATTAATAACTGCATATCAAGTGATTGTATTGATCTCTTGCAGTGAAGATACCAAATCTGGCAGAACAGCTGTGACTGGAACTACTACTTAGTTAAGCTTATGGTAGCCCACTGCCATATACTTGATTCATCTACTTTTATGGGGCCATACGATACAGAGGATTTGAATGAAGATAAAAGGACCACTACTTGTTCTTCTTTTGAGATTTTGATGGGAATGCTAACTTCTGCAATTCTCCTCACAATGAAGCATTACTTCTGATTTACTGTCTCAGCAGGAGGATATATGGGGGCAATTTTAGGAACTTCTACTTAGTCCTTTCTGCTATAATGGCTCTTGTTCGACAAGTCTTGAATCAATATGAGAGTTTTGTAAGCTGGTAAGAATATTTATCACAATTATGTACTTGAGGACTAGAGAAATAATCAGTGTGAGGTTTCAAATACATTGAACCTACCTGTATGATGAACTTATGCCAGGGCTCTATTAATCTTCCTCTGTGAACCCCCACTCTAACCAGAGGACCACAGTGGTGCTTTAGACCCTTGGCATCAATGTTGCCTCAGAACCTATGTCCAACAGCCCTCCAAAGGCATAGGTAATTCCCTTTCCTCATTGCATACTGAGGTAAGTGTATACAGGTCCCTGTGGGAAATGATTGGGGAAATATTTATCAATCTTCTTGCTGTGACATGGCAGGGGCCTTTCTGAAGATAAAACTTCCTTTGATCAATGGGCTCTAGGTCTATAGACTTGTTTAGATCTCAAAACTGGCTATAGGATCATAATTTTCCAATGTGGTGGCTGACATCTGCTCTCCAGCTCGTGATCTTTTTCATTATGCCCGTTGGGCTTTGCCCATTGTACATTTTTTGCTTCCTGTGCATCTTATTCTGAGGAACAAACTGTGACCTCTTAAACATAACCACAGGCCCCTGGTTGCCATTCTGGTCTTGCTGCTCACTATTATTGTTTCCTCCTTCCTTCTTTAAGTTCTGCCATTCCAGAATGCTACCATCCTTATTGAGCCCAGCTCTATGGCTGTAGCTCCTACTGTCAATCCTAGCCCTCAGTATATGGCCCTCATTGAGCTTCTCAAACAGGCCGGTGCTCCTGCATTGATGCATTCCATATTGTCTTAATGAAGAGGAGCATCCTTTGGTCCTTAATATAAGGAGTCTTAGTTCTGAAAAAATAAGGAAATAGTGGATTCTCTGGGATCATATAATAAGTTTATTCTAAATTTCTCCCTTCCCTGAGCCTTGTGACTTCTTTTTCAATATTCTTCCAAGGCAGTTCTGGCATTTCTACCTATTTTACTATAAGACATTATATCTGGGCCAGGACATTAAATCCAGAGTCATGAAAGAGTGCTTTCTTGGCATTAAATTTCCCCCTTTGAGCTTATATTCTCCCCATTTTTACACCACTACCCAATGCCCTTAAAGTCTACTATCACAGGCAATATTCCGGTTTTTGATGATAAATAGAAGACAGGTCTTGCACTTTTTTATTTATATTTTCTCAGGTTCTATTTTACTGCTCAATCTGTGCTGGTAACTGATCCTAGTTTTGGTCCTAAGGCAATGAGAAAAGACCAAGGCAGATCTCACAAAGAACTAGTATCATCTTGCTCCAAGTAAAATTTCTACTGGGTCTCTTGGCAAGGAGAGGCCACTGTTCTCTAGGAAATGGGAAGAAGTTCATTCTGCCAGCCCAGAGGGTTCAGAAAAGGACAGGTGTTCAAGATTCAGGCTCCTCTACCTAAATATGTCCATCCCAAGTTTTAGTGTTCCACTGTTTTCCTATCAGGGCCCTGATTGGCATCAAACATTTATAGAGGTGGTACATTTATGCAAAGTCTGTTAGTAGCCCTTCTGCCATTAAAATTAAATTCTAGGCCTGATTTTTAGTACAGTCCTATCCTGAAGCTTCAGAAGATAATTTAAAAAAATACTGACATAGACATTCTGATTTTACAGGTTGTCTTGAGTTTATAGTTGACGAATATGGACCTATCATTTTCTTTTTCAAGGGTCTTATAATCTAGTCCACTTGAAAACCCTTATACCATTTCCCCACACCATCCAAGTGCGAAAACTACAGCATAAGCCAATGCTTCACTTTCCTCCTATACCTCATCCCAAGTGCATGTCAGAGATTTTTGCCACTAATCTTACCACCAGCAGAATCCTTTCCACTGCCTGACAGTTCCAGAATCCCATCTGGACCCACTGTGGTACCAATTGTTCTAGCTTGTTTCCTCTCCACATCACCTCCTACACTCCAGAAAGCAGAAATGAAGACAAGGGCTTCTATACAGATAGTTTATTTTGGATGTGAGCCCAAGGAAGAGGAGTGGGGCCCTAGAGAGAGTCAAACAGGGAAGAGTTGAAAACCAGTACAAGAAATGAGTTTATTGCCTCGGTCCTCATTTCAGGCAACTGGAGTTCAAACTTGCCAGGATCTACCAAGCAGCTGGATAGAATGCAACTAAGAATTGTTCTGAGCAGTGGAAAGGAGGAACATTTTCTACCAGCTCCTGTCCTCTGTTGGTCAACAGATGGTTGCCCCTGTAATTTTTTATGCCCCTCCCGTTCCAAGTTGCTCATACATGAATACCACAGGATTCCAGTAGGTGTCGCCTAGTGTTCCTGAGGTCCAAGAAGCCTGGAGCATAAAGTGAGATGTACACAGTCACTGAAGTAAGGTATTATTAGGTCACATCTGCATAAAACTTGTTGCCACTACAATGTCTATGATAAAAGATAGACCAAGAGAACATAAGGTGGGACATAAAAGGTCTCTGATAACTTTTATACATTTATTATGGCACATTGAGAATTTTTTTTGTTTTTGTTTTGTTTTGTTTGAGGTTTTTTTTTTTTTTTTAAATTGGAGGAAAACTACAAAGCATTTACAGTATAATGTTTACAGTCACAATTTATAGTGAGCTGATTTCCCAAAATATATTACCACTCAAGTTGACTTATCTTGTTACATTTAAAAATCTACTCTGTCAAAGTAGTCCATAG